>JAUTBT010036830.1:0-14481 GCA_032361225.1 Lepetodrilus schrolli
AGGTGGAGATTCTATTTATCACCCAATAATGTAGCTAAAGCAATATGCTCACATGTAAGGTATAAATATTGTACCTCACTGGTCAAGTTACCGAACACAACAGTCTTCATATGTACCCACTATGGTGATAGCGGTCATGGGCGAAATTGACAAAGCCCAAGGGACATTGTCGCACATTTATGAGAACATATAAAAACACAATACGTACGTAGACAAGTAAACAAAACAACACATAGGAAAACAAGACAAAACACTACCGCAAAATTACAACCCTATTTGCCTTAAAATGCTAACAGTAATAATATACCCAAAAAATGCCTAACACACACACACACACACACACACACACACACACACATGCATATAATAGAATAACAATAAACCTAAAATATATAAGCACTAGTAAATATGAATATAAATTAACATGTTTAAGGGAGCTAAGATTTGATATTATTTAACAAATGTTTACTCGCGGGAATAAACGATGTATGGGCCCTTTTGGTTTTATTTTAAGTGATGGATATTCCACGCTGTCAACTTTAGATCAAGTTTCAAAGAAGAATAAACTTGCTTACCCAGACACGACCGTCCCAGACCTCCAAAACAACTGAAAAAAAAGAAAGGAATCAGTTTTAATTAGCATAATACACTAAAGTAGAACAAAGCTAGGATGGGAGATGATTTAAAATATACAAATATATAAAAGAGACATATACAATGGATAAAGTATACATGATACAGTCAGTGAATTATCGTTTTACGTCACAGCGGGAATATTTCACCCATATGTGACGATGCATCCAGACAATGGACAAAGTCTACATACTGCACAACAGACTTCTTCCCGTTCATGATGTTGACCTTGATGTCCTCTACCATCTTGAACAGACTGCTGACCGTGGGGACTTGACCGTCTGGGAAGGGGTGGTGGTGGACGGTGATGGAAGCGTTGGCAAAGTCGTGCAGCAGTGATGACGTCCGGTATTTGTGCAGCTCTCCCTTGGTGCACAGCGAGAACACGTCCTTGACCTCCTCATCCTGCAGAGACTCTGTGGACATGAGATACCAGACGTCACTGTCATGTGAGACGTCCAGATGGCACTGTTGTCAGTGTCATGTGAGACGTCTAGACTGTTGTCAGTGTCATGTGAGACGTCTAGTCGACATTGTTGTCAGTATGACGTGAAACGTCTAGACGTGAGACGTCAGTTTCATGCAAAAGGTGAGACGTCTAGACAGAACTATTGTCAGTCATGTGAGATGAGACTATTATCAGTGCCATGGTAGATGCCTAGACAGCACTATTGTCAGTGTCTGCGAGACGTCTAGATGAGACTATTGTCAGTGCCAAGGGAGATGTCTAGACAGCACTATTGTCAGTGTCTGCGAGACGTCTAGATGAGACTATTGTCAGTGCCAAGGTAGATGTCTAGACAGCACTATTGTCAGTGTCTGCGAGATGTCTAGACAGAACTATTGTCAGTGTCATGTGACAAATACGGTAGTAACCATTCTTACCACTACCATTCTGCCTACAATTCTGCCCCTCACTGGTCAGGAACATCCTCTAAAATGCAGGCAGTTTCCTTATACATACACCACTGGCCAGTGCTCCCTGACTGACAGTGTATTGGTCAGGTTCAGAGATGTAGTGTATGAAAGAACTGTCACTGATTCTGTGTGTTGAGGATGGATTGGTACTTACTCAAGTCGTGACTTAGACTTCTCCAGGTTGATTTGAATCGACAGCCTGAAAAATAATTGTCAGCACAATCACAACTAATAATCAACATGCAAAAGAGAGAAATCAATAACAATTTGGGATAAGTTTACGTTTAAGAGCAAAGCCTGCTTAGAGTGAATCCTGTTAGTGTAAAGTTACCTGGCAGACCCGCTATACCCAGTTTCTCATCGCATCCAGTGAAAGCCAAGTCAAGCCTGTAACATATCAACAAGGTTTTAAGGTTAACATTGAAGAAATTGCTGACAATCATTTTCCCAGCTAACAGCAAAATCCAAATAAATTGGTCCAAAGTGTTAATTCTGGAAATCATGTCGGGGATGGAAATTAACACTAGCCTGTTAGCACGCGTTATTTCTCACAATGTTAAAGATATCCTAAGGGCTAGGAAACATTTACATATTGTGTGAAAATCAGGCTAGAAGTTTTCAGTCATTAAATGACTATGGACCCATAAAAACATTTGTTGGCACAGAGTCTGAACTCATACACAAATTGATTCCTCAATATGCATATAGAAGAAAAATAATCTGAGAATAAATTCTGCATAAACTTGTAATATCAGGTCTTGAGGTTACGAAACATTTTTCAATATGAATTCATGCTCAACTCAAATTTTTCATTGGGATTTGTGTTAAAAAATCTGACCTGAGCAGGAAATAATATTCGAAGATATTTCGTAACATCGGGGTCCGGACAAAATACTATTTTATTTCACAACACTTGCCATGACACTTTGAAAGGTGAAAGGTCCAACTCTTCACTTTCTTCATCTGTGTCGAATTCTGCCATTATGCCTAAACAAATAAATTAACTCTTTGAAAGTTAGGATAGATCTATGGCATACCAGTATTGTAAATTCGTATTTACAGAAATTCTTCACCGCCCATGTGCAGAATTGTTGGCTGTCAGCCAATGTACTTCCTGCCTTCCTATTAGCAAATAATATATGCCAGATAATGAGATATGATATGGTGCAAGTTTCCAGGATCTGTGAGAATAATAATGAAATGTCAATAATGAATAACAATGCAATAGCTTCGGCATTATTTATTAACATTCTTAACATTGTGCAAGAAAGTTGTATGAGTACAGGGCGTCAGGCAGTTCCGGATCACGGGGATTCCGGATCACGTTCTCACTTACTCACTCACTTTATGTCATGTATACAGTCTTGGAAACAACAGAAGACACTTTGTCCACATTATCGTACAACTTGTATCACAAGTGTAGGGTTTGCCATTCAGTAGTGAAGATAATTAAGATTATTATATTCTGGCTATATCGTTATTTGATGGCGACATCGTCCAATTCCGTATATTTCCACATTTAGCCTCCACTTGGAAGTTGTTTACTGTAGAGAATGTCGGTTTTCATTGATTCACGTGTTCTAATCGTAATTATTATTGGCTGAAGTAGAGTTAGAGTCGGTACAAAAGAGGGATGCTTTAGCTTTAATTCTTGTCTCGCTAGTGTCCGTAGCATGGACATAATTGTAAGTCCACGGAGGATAGAAATCAGTGTCGCAACTGCAACATACTTTCTCTATCTCCCTTAGGCATAGATTAGATTAGGAGGGTGGGGTTAGGATTAAGGGTGGGTCTAATTTAGGTGATAGGTAGGTAGGTTAATTAATGCTTTTTCCAGTAGAGTAAATAAGGTCGTTCTAAGAACAGAGTTCTTGGCAGATTAGAGGATAGTTTATAGGATGATTGAGAGATGTAATCTTGTATCTTTTGTAATTGTTCTTTGTTTTCTTTATTAAATTATTATTATTCAAGTCTGTTTTTGTATTTCTTTTGCTGGACCTGTATATTAGAGCTACAATGATTTACTCACTTATTTGGTGCACCGAATATAGACCATCAATGAATAGTATTCATTATTCGGCACTCAAATATTTGAATAATATATTATTACTATTTCTTTTTAAAGATTCATCTATCTCAGTAATATAATGTTTTATACATTTTCCCAAGTCAGCGTGTCCAGTACTGCAGGAGATATTGTCACTGCACAAAGGGCTTCTCTTCTCCCAGAGAATGTTGACATGCTTGTGTTCTTAAAGAAAAATGTCCATTCTCTGGAAGAAGTGAACTATTTATTTGTATCCATTCAGGTTATTAAAGTATCTAACATACAACTGACTTGCTCAATATATTGTTTTTATTTCCTTGTATTCGTGAATAATTATTCATATTCGGCACCCCATATTCGTGATACGTATCGTATTGGCCACTAGGTGTATTTGTTGCAGCTCTACTGTATATTCTTCACGAAACGAGTGAACAAGCGATTTAGGAACCTATATTATTAGAGATTTCAGGGATAGTGCCATTCACTGTTAATAGTAGGGGGTAACAAGAGGCCATATAGAAAAACAAATTACACAACACACAGTCCCTCTTCCCCTACTATTAACAATGAGCCCCTAATATCTGTCTGCACTATCTCTCTCACGCAAACTCTACTGTCACTGGGCCGGGCTATCTTGCGGTTAGTCAGTGATCAACACCACACACACACCACCACCACACACACACACACACCACCACCACACACACCACACACACACACACACACCACACAACAGTAACCCCCACCTTACACAAGTTTGAAAAGGCAAATCAATTGTTAATTCACCCCAGATCATGCAGCTAATTAATTTATTTTAAATGTGAATATTGCACACACATTAGAATCTTGATAAATATTAAAATATTCCAGAAATAGTTAGTGATCGAAATCCGATCGAAATTATTCAGCAGTTACGACACTGTCACTAATGTCGGCTACAGATATACTTTTCGTAAAATATTAACCCATTTACCAGTTGTGACAGTTTCTTACCCAAACAACTAAACACCCAACAAAACGGAAGTAGAGTCTATTATTATTTGATTCTCGCGCTCAGCGCTGTCAGGTGATTAGGATTTGTCTTTTTCATTCATGTTCATTTGCGCACAGATATCGTCACGCAATACAGCAAAATACTAGTCAATTTCAAATTTAAACTTATTGTAGTTTTAATATCATTGTTAATAAGTTTATTAAGATATAATGCATCTTCTTTTCAAATATTACAGGTACGAACGGAAATATTCACTGAAACTAATAAGTTATTTATATTACCCAGAATTCAATTGTCTTGGAAACTTCCAAAATGGAGTCGTCACGATGTAAACAAATCTGTGAGCCATTTCATCTTCAATCTAAATTATGGATTAACTAATTTGTTCGTGAGTGACAACCGGTTATTTCTGATATGAAAATGTGTCTTTTAATTGAAATTGCTCTGTTAAACAATTTTACGCTACGGAAAAAAAGGAGAAAGGATTATACTTGCTGATGAACACTAGCTGCAGTTCTATAGCTAAAAAGTGCCCCGTTTACTATTTTGCTAACTATATGGCACCCTTTAGTTACAGAGGATTGCAGTAGTACGCATCAACAAAAGTACGCTCCAGATCTCAATGCGCAGGGTTAATCACTACGTGTGGCATACATACACGTGACAGAACAAAATCCAGCTAGGATTGGATTCACCAACCATTATACTTCATGTCTGCATGCTTATTTTCGAAGGAAAAGGTTTTGTTCACTTAGTATTTTATGAAATTCGTCACCGATCCAGCTCATAACCCGATGCCATCTTGCAGCTATTTTTAGCAAGATGGCGTCCGTTGATAAGCGCGATCGGTGATGAATTTTCATTAAACACTATGTGAAAAAAAACTCCCCCCTAACACACACACACTTTTTTTCCCCCATGGCTACCACAAGATGTATGTCATATCGTCCCCTGTATGTTACGTCCCAGTCATTTAGCCCCCAGTCATTCCACCCCCACCCATAACTGTTTCACCCCCACCAATTTTTTACTGTGTCGTTTTCACCCCACGTGCATCTTTTTTGCCCCCACCATATACTTGAGCATCTATTTGTCTTATTCATCTCATGTATGTAAACATTTATAGTGCTGATAATACAATGGATACACCTATATGATTAAACAATGGCTGATCGATCGATTATTTTTGCTATCAAAATACAATCCTTTAATAGTTTTAGACATGTAGACCAATATATTGGTCAATTAAGTGCTGACAATACTTAATACATACACCTATATGATTATCCATTATTGTATGAATATATTGTATTATTACGGTAACCCTCTCTATGCTGGAGGCAACTAGAGATGCCCTATAGAGGAGTGACTGTGCCTAATCCAGCAGGGGGAGAGTTAAATGATACTGTGACAAATTGCATCAAAAGCAATAAATTATCCAGATTTTAAAACAGAAAGTACCTCTGTGCAAACAAACGTGCTCATTAATTTTCCGAGCACATGACTGATCAGTCTTTTTTTTTGCTATGGAAATACAATCTAAGAGTTCAAACATGACTTTATTGCTGTGATAGAAATCTCATTCGGCAAAGGTGTTCACCTGGAAGAGATTCCCAATACTAGCTAAATTTGGATTTTGGGAACGTCTTCATAATATATTGTGATAATTACATTATTATATTGGTTGCTAGAACTATATCTATATCAATTGTATAAATAAGTATATATAAAAAAGTGTAACAAATAGAAGAAAAAATAGATTTAAGTGAGGGCGAAATAAACAAATTAGAGGGGGTAAAACGTACCTTCCAAATATTAGGTGGGGGCGAAAAGAGTAAGGGTGCAACGTACACGGGGTGAAATGTCTGCCACACCTACCACATATATAGAGAATCTCACCCTCATGTCTTGGAATATCAAATATATCAACACGAGTCGTGAAAGTTATTAAATCCGAGGCTTTGCTGAAAATGTCCCGATGCAGACATCATTTATAGCAATTGTCGCAAACTAGCAACAACGCAATAATGTTCATGATATATGGTCTACAGATATTTGGAATATTTTTTTATCAAAGACTATAGTTCCATTTTCAAACCATGCTGCATCGATTTTCATTAAATATAACCTTAATTAGCAAGTATCTAATGCTATATGTCCCGATTAGGTGTCACCGGTAGACTGCGACCAGAAATTACCCCCAACAAGACTCTGTCCATACAGCATGAACATTATAAACATTTATCTGTTTTTAATTTATACTTGATTAAACATCACCATGCCTTAATTAGAAAGTAGAGGGTATGCAAGATAACCCATGATGCAGTGTACACAGTTTGAGCTCATGGGACCCATTCCACAAAATGTTTGTAGTACTACGTACGTCATAACTCCTATACATTACCATGGAGTCATAAATCTTGTATAGCACTAGAATCGTTCTGTGGAATGTTACCTTGATCGTTGACCTGATAACTGACCTAGACAGTGGCGACATCTATAGTTAAGAACCTGTCCAGGTGGTAACAAGTATTATTGAATGTGAAATGATCTAGAATAATTCCTATCGTACTACAAGCTGATCAACATGGCTAAGCAATCAATAAATGGGATCACGCTCTAGAGATGTGAGCATTGCAACGGCTCTACGGGGCAATTATCATGATTATGCTTTTGTCATACAGTTCCGGCTTCCATGGAAATGCAGAATTTCCGATCATGAAAGAATAGTTTATAATGAAGAATCTTTAAATGACTAGAAACATTGAGAACATGTTTTACTTAGACTAATTTTTACTGTAATAGCATAAAAATGAAAATTGTGTTTTCACAATACCACATTATGTAATGCCTACCAACAGTTATACTATAATAATAATAATAATATACGGTATGTGAAAATTTATATTATGCCAAATCCATGCTTGAAAGATTGCTCATAGCATTACAGTATTATCACGGTCAATGGGACATTGTGCATTAGTTTCACCTCAACTCCCTAGGGAGAATGTCATGGAAATATCATGGAAATGTTATCATTAACATGATTAAAGGCTCACACACAGGTTGTTTGATTGCAAGAGTCTTGTTCGATTGGTTTTACGAGTAGAACTTGTTCTAGTTATGCAATCTTGGTCGTAACAATCCGTCGATTGGAATTATGAATCACATCGCATGTTACAACCAATCGACCTTTATGAGTCCAGCTTAAGGCTGGTATAGCTTGTCCTTAAAAATGGACTCACTGTACAATTAATGTTATAGCAATGGAGCCACATCAATTTTATTACTTGGTTTACAGATATATGTCATCCTTTTTTTCTATAACTGAAAGTATAAGATACATTCAGAAACAAGAAATAGAGTGAATTGTTTTATGATTTTTATTTATTTCTTGTCCAAGAATGAAAATTGTCATTGTATATTGGTTAGAAATTTGCTTAGAGGCTCATAAATATATTTTGAATATTGAAAAAAAAAGGTAAATAAAAAGAAATACCAGCACATTTTTTTTTCTCTCCAAATTACATAAAATATTCATCCATAAATGTAACCAATTAATTTTGTTTGGCATAAATGTATGTTATTTGATGATTAAACAGTGATCAAATTACATTGAAAATCTAACATCACCCAGTGACCTTTAGACATGAAATCTTACTCCATCTTTACAAAATAATACTGCAATTTATATCTGATAGATTTTGAGATCTTATTTTCATGACTCACTTTCACCAATCTACAGAGATCACTTTGATGACGCATTGCATAAACAAACCCTATCAGAGTTATCTAACCTAGTTTTGCTTCCTATTACAAATGTTCTTGTTATATTTCTGTAATCAATCTTTTATGCTCAATATTCGTGTATCCATGATTAAATACTTGTCTTTTATTTCAAAGTAGACATATCAGCTAACTCTTGTTATAAATTTAGTTTCTGCTGTCTGTCTAACTGATGTAACATAAACAGATAAGTTAGTCTGAATAAATTTGAAGAATTACAGATGGGAGTGAGTATTATTGAATATTATTAAGTAATAATCATAATAATAATAATAATAATAAAGTGAATATTTATATTACACCAAATCCACGTTCTGAAGCATGCTCACAGCACTACATTATCTCCCCTGTCAATGGATCAGTGTGCACTCATTTCACCTTCTCAGCTCCCTGGGGAGTGGAACAATATATTTCTGCATGACTTGTATCTTGTTCATCAATAGCTAACCATGCTAACCTCAATTAAACTTTCTTTGTTGGTGTGTAGAGTGGTAATGTTGTAATAAAAATTAATCATCAATGAAGTAATTAAAACCATGGCTATTATGCCATAAAATTTCATACAAATGTCACATAATGTCATACAATCTCACATAATATCATACAATGTCATACAATATCATAGGTTGTCATACGAATTTGCAATGTCATAATATGTCGTACACACAATGCTATATTCCTGGTTCCCTCAAAACAGTCCTGAATTAACATTGACAACCTGCAATGATTCCTTGTATAAATATGCTTTTTAACCCTCTCCCTACTGGAGTTTTCACTGTTCTCTATGGTATGTATGATTGCCCCTGTTTGAAGAAGGTTAATTAATATGTAATTAATTATTAAAATTATCTATGACATCTGACACGTTTTCATGCATAAAATGTTCATTGTATTCATGTACAGTCAAACCTTGTGTCGAACTCCTATAATATCAATATTCATGCGTGAAACTAAGTAGATCCTCAATCCTGACCAATTCTTTTTTTAATTATCATTATTTAGACCCCTCTGTGATGATGAGATAACAACAGGGGTGTGTTCAGGCTGCACTACTTTTCACTACATATTACTATGTAGTGCTACTTAAATTTTGCTATATTGTAGGCCTATGTTTGCTATATTGTTTTGCTATATTGTAGGCCTATGTTTGCTATATTGTTTTGCTATATTGTAGGCTTATATGATTTATAAATGCAAACACTGCCATCTGGATTATATGACTACATGCTTGTATGTTTAAAAAAGTCATATTGACTCTACACTCACTCCGCCAATCACTCCCCATCACTCACAAATTTGTACACCAATACCTCTTCAATACATTTGCATTCACTTATTAAATCATGAAGCAAAGCCATCTTTTTATTCTTCTTTTCTATCCTCTCTTAGAAATTAAGGATGGCCACCTCTATAGCTCCTATTGAGCTGACCAGGAGCAACTCGATTCGACCGGCTGTCGGTCTTCGCTATGGAAACTTCGACGGTGTCACTCATCTTCCACCAATCAAGACTTCTGGAAAGATCATTGACTTCTCCTTGCTCAACAACCAGCGGATATACAAGACTGTCTGCGATTGGTTCGAGATATGGCAGCCATGGCAACAGCGGATAGCACTCACTGGGATCTCCAACAGGTCAATTCATATTAAGAGCTGAAACGAATATTCAAATATTCGTGAATGAATATTAAATTATGAATATTCGAATAGTAAAACAGCATTAGAATATTCGAACATATTTGCATCAATGTCGCCATAACTTTTAAACCTTCTTATTTCAATGTTACTGCTCAATATCTAGTCATACAACACAACAATGGAAATTTACTGACCGTATATTCTAGATTCATAAGGTGATAATATGATCGGAAATACCACTTTGTAACACATTCCATTATAATAAGATTTCAAACGAATATTCAAAAATGAATAGAATACTTGCAAATGAATATTCAAATATCATTTTTCCAATTCGTTTCAGCTCTAAGTCACATACACAAATCCACCATTTTGAATTATTAATTAACCATTAATTGACTTTTGACTAGAAATTGTAACCAGCATAATATTAATTGTTCATTAAAAAATATTTAGAATGGTTCACATGAGATATCACTATCAGATTATATGTAGAATTCCACACAATTTCTAATGTGGCTATTTATTTATTGTGTTAGAATACGTAAATTATATATGCCCGTAAATGCAAATCTTGCATATCTGATCCTCTCTTGAAGTAAGCAAATTAATTTTGAAATATATTGTAGAGTGTCATAAGTGCCCAGTTTAGACCTTGCAAATTCTGTTTAATTTCTGTCCCCCAAAGAAGTTTCAGAAATATTGATGTTAAATTTCTTCCATAGGTGTTCTGCTCATCAGTTGGATATCCTAGCAACCACGCTAGAGCCGCTCCGACATCGAGACTACGTCACAGCGTCACGTCAACGCTATCCATCGGCATCGTTCCAGTCCCCTCGCCCGACACAGAGAATTCACACCAACGTCTTATTGAAGCAGAAACCGGCCAAAACAAAGACAAATACACCTAGAAAAATTTCGACCCCAAAAGAAAAAACAACCAGGTCCTCGGTTGGATCACAAAAATCTAGTCGAACGAATTCAAAATTATCGTCTGCATCAGTGATGTTCGCTGGAGATGTAAAAGACGAAAAAGAAAAAGAAAAAGATAAAAAGAACGTGTCTCCTGAACTAACGTTGGATCTATTTGCGGAGAATTTAACATCTGCGATCCTGAATTCGGCAGTATCAGAAGCAGTGGCAATAATTAAGATAGAAAATAAAGAGTTTTCGAAACCAAAACCCGACGATCAAATCGATGCCAAGGTGGAATGTCATCTGGAAAGTGAAGACAACTTGGCGAGGAATCTCCTTGACGATCTGGAAAAGAGTGATGCTGTGGAAATGGAACAAGCGGAATATGGCGGAGAAAATGAAAGCGAAACTCCACAGGAGAAATTAATAGAAGTGGAAACCATCGACTCTGATATTGAGGACGTGGAAATTCAAAGGGAAGACAACTCGCAAGGAGATCACCCTCCAGAGGGCGCTGATGAGGAGAAGGCCTCAGTTGTCGATAAGTCGATCCTGAAGAAGTACATGACGAAGAAGCGAGGAAGGAAGACGAGGACGTTTGTGCCTGTGAGACGGAGCAAGAACAGCGGTAGGACGAGAACCACCTCCAGTCGATTCCGACAAAGTATGTTCGGATCTTCGGCTGCCAGCACCCTGGAGTTTTTCTCTCCTCATCGCACCCTTGGTAAGACATTGTCCTTTAACCTTCTTTGTGCTGGAGGCAACCAGAGATGCACAGTGATTGCAATTAATCTATATCTGTCCAAGGGTTATCCTAAGATGTAATCTATATGTTGGCTGTAAATAGGATTACTATTGTCTATATATCAGACATTGGTAAAGTATTATATGTCATAGTACTATGTGTAGCTTGGTGTAGTATAAATACTCCTACTGGCCAGTGGGTTTACCCCTTTGGTAGTCGGTAGAGCATTGGATTCGCAATCCAGCAACTCCTGTTTGAATCCCAGGATCGTCATGGCCCTTGGTTACATATGGATCTATCTGTATGTTACTACGCCAACTGAAATAGCATGCTGTGACGCTATATGAACCACTTCTACCTTTTGGCAATAACTACAATTTTAGAAGAATTTCACTCGACCGTCGTGTATGGGTGAAATATTTCCGCAGGAACATAAAGCATTAAATCAATCAATATTTACTCAAAATATTTCCCTCCATTTCCAGGTGGGTCGATGTTACGTGAGATCCGTCACGATCACGTGCGGATACCAGTCGGGCTGGCCAATGTTCCTGTTGCACTGACCAAGTCGTACAAGAGCATCAAGTGGTGGCCTGCAACTCCAGGTTCCGGACGAATCCTCAAGCCAGCTCGGAAAACGGAACTCTCCGGAAACTTCCGTGACCAACTTTCACAGATTTGGGATGTGAGTATTTCATTGAATATATGGATGAAATATCTCTGCTGCGACGTAAAGCACTATTTCATTAATTAATTGAATATTGGAAGGTATTGATGGTTGACTGGTTAAATGTTCGGCTGCTGCAGTCTTCGACTAGAAAATCCTGTGATACTCCTGCCTTGTACTTTCCTCAGTGGTTGGTTCTATGGGAGGACTTCGAGCGGATCGTGTTGCTACGGGAGGTTGTCAAGATGTGCTCCTCGGCTGTGCTGGAATTCCTAGTCTCGTACATCAACCAGAAGTAAGTCTGGCCTGCTTACTGTACAACTGGAGATGTCAGAGCTTACTGTCTGATACTTACTAGCCCAAATAGTGATACAAATAACAAATGTTTACAAAAAACATGAATTTCTACCAGCCAATAGGATACCTTTAGCATTGGGAGAAATGGTCCAGGCGAGCGAGCTAATGTTAATTTCTATCCCTGTCTTGAGAGTATAATGCAACCGTAATCACTTACTAAACTTGCAATGGAAATTTGCGTATGGGTGAAATATTCCTGCAGTGCTGTAAAGCATTAAGTCAGTTAATGCAAGGGAAATATTAAATATTCAAATTGTGACTATAGCTATTTAAAAAAAATGTTGATGGCGTTTAGAGCTGATTTTCAAGATTGTTTTGCTCAAATATTGTATGTTAATTTACAGCATGAAGAAACCTGCAACACTCATAACATATACTGTTGCAGTAATCTTGCAAGTACTTGCTGGCATGTTAACTAAAGCGTTGGTTGACAAAAAGGCTAAAATATGAATGCAACATCCTATTTTATGATCAAGCTCTCATCATGGCATTATTAAATTAAAAATAAATGTGCGATCACTTATATTCAAGAAACAATTGTAAAAAGATTTTTTCTGTTGTTGCCAGGATACGAGATGATACAGATATTAATCGTCTAACAGACAGAACTCTCCTGTACATATTTTCCTACCTCCGTCCACAGGAGATTGACATAATTTCACAGGTGAATTAATTTGTGCTTCGAAATTTATCAATTTCACTTTTCTGTGATAATTACAAAATCATCTTAGTATTTAAAATTAATTGATTGAAAGGTAAATACTCACAATCTAGTGGGCTATATTCCCTGGAACCGGACCTGGACTTGCAGCCCATTCACTGGACCCGAACCCAATTCAAGGCAATCTGATTGGCTCACATAATTATGGTTATGGTTAGGATTAAGAAAAATATTTTATTCCTATTTGGGGTCACGTGAGCCAATCAGATTGCTTGGAATTTGGTCCGGTGAATAGACCGCAAATCCAGGTCCAGTTTTGGGTCCGGGGAATAGATCTCACCTCACAATCTTGATTTATCCATTCTGCTGGGAATTTGTGTCTAAAAGTTTAAACCTTTAGAAGTCCTGATTATACCAATTCATTTCTCATTTATCATGTTTATGATTTTCTGTTTTCTATATCAGGTTAGCAGAAGATGGAGATTTTTGTGTGCGACAGATGATTTGTGGATGTTGAAATGCCTTGAAATGGGTAAGCGGCAACACGAAACATTTTCTGTAACTGAATGAGATTGCCATATTATTTTTGTATGTTTGATTGAAAAATAACAATAAATGTTTTCAATTTCATGTTCCAGAATTTACCACAAAAAACCCCAACATTTTTTAGATATTTTCTGTAAATAGACTAGGCATAGGAAAATACACTATAAAGCTTGGTCATCTGAATGAGCAATGCATTCTTACAATAGTTATTTAAAAGGAAGGAAAGTATTTTTAGGATGACAGTGCAAGCTTTTGGTCTCAGGGTATACGAGAAATGTCAGCTTGTTCACTCTAGAAATCACATTGGTAACTAATATTGTAAACACAATTTGGTACATAATTTCTTATTTCGTCTTCCCACAAACATAAACTGAGTCTATGAACTGCTGTAGTTTCTAAGTGCTATTAGAAAGTGTAAAATAATGTTCAACCTCACCCGTGTAAAGTCTGCTGCACATCGTTTGGTCTCAATGTTTTACACTCTACTGTAAATATCTTCCGGACACAATGTTTTACGCTCTATTGTAAATATCATCCGGTACTCCTGTTAACCTTTGTTCTGCTGGAGGCAACCA
>JAUTBT010036841.1:0-36771 GCA_032361225.1 Lepetodrilus schrolli
AGAGAGAGAGAGAGAGAGAGAGAGAGAGAGAGAGAGAGAGAGAGAGAGAGAGAGAGAGAGAGAGAGAGAGAGCGCAATCATGCCATTCGATTCGTGAAACTGCCTTGTTCACTATATAGACATAAACCAAAGTACATATTTATTATGACATCACGAGCGTGACTGAGACAAGGCAAGTCAGAATGGCTAGTTAATGGTTTAATGCCGTAATCTACTTCATCTTGTATGCATTATTGATTCCAATTGTCATCTTTTATTTCTTTTGGATATCTTTTTCGAGTCGCCAATAGGCAGTTATGTACCAACTAATTCCGATCGATGATGAATTAACAAGGGATCTTTCTTCTGAGAAATGAATGGTTAATTTTATTAACCTACGTTATTATCATGATCTGGTAGTGAAGCATAGGCAAGTATCGTTGAATCAGAATTAATAGATTCTGTGTCAGATTATAAATTTTTTGTTGTTGATAGGCCTACTATAAGATGCATCTTGTATAATTGGTAATTAGTTTATCTTTCTCTCTCTCTCTCTCTCTCTCTCTCTCTCTCTCTCTACCCCCCCCTCTCTCTCTCTCTATTACACACACACACATACATTTTACATTACATATGGATAAAATATTCCCACTGCGACGTAAAGCACTAATTCAATCCTTCAAAACTTGTGTTCTTGTGGACATTAGGTGGTTATTATCTCTCACTCTCTCTCTCCTCTCTATTACACACATACACACACACACACACACACACACACACACACACACCAATTTCATCTTGTTCATATTCAGAGAAAAAAACTTGCTTTTCTTTTCCAGTTTTATTAGCCATTTAGATATGTCCAGGAAAGGATAAGGATAAGGAAAGACAACTACAGAAAGGATATTAACCGTTACGATTTATTGGTATGTTAAATGTACTTCTATGTTTTAATGTACTTCTACTATTTTAATTACGCATTGTATTTTCTTATTCACATGCCATCTAGACATTCAACTAACTCTCTCTCTCTCTCTCTCTCTCTCCCTCTCTCTCTCTCTCTCTCTCTCTAGATCTAGATCTACGTTGTTAAAACAAGACATTTAATTATAGTATGGAAGTAGATGCATTTATATTTCCTTATTTCCTTCCTTCTTTCGTTAGTTCATTTCTCGCTTTTTTCCGTTCTCCCAATTCTTTCTCTCTCTCTCTCTCTCTCTCTCTCTCTCTCTCTCTCTCTCTCTCTCTCTCTCTCTCTCTCTCTCTCTCTCTCTCTCCATTCTAATTTGCGTTTACCGTTGGCAGAAATTCTGCAACAAATCTCATAACTACCATTATTGAAGTCTACACAAGTAATTAGCTAGAGCACTTACCATGGCGGTTTATGCATTTAAATGTCAATAAATACATATATAAATATAAATATAACTGAAATTATATATGCCCCGCAGTATGCATCAGTGTCATTTGGTTTGATTAGTTAATCATGTTAATAAAAAACAAATTAAATGAACAAAATTTAAATGTACTTGCGTTGTTGTTGTGCATTACGATTTACGACAGCAATAGATAGTTATATTCTCAGAAAACCACCAAATGGTGGTACATGAGAAAATATGGATAAATTTACAATAATTAAGTGTGGTCAACATCAGGGATACTATCACTTCCAATGTAAATAACCACCTTTGTCATCTAATTGAAAGTTGAATATGGACATTATTTACACTGTTTTTGCCATTTGTTTCTAAATAATATGTTTAATTGTGCCAAATATTATGTGCATACATATACAATCATATAGTATTTATTAAAATGTTGCCAATATATCTATAAATAATCAGTAATAAAAACGAAATTCAAGTAAGTTTTCGAGAACAAGGATGTATACAGATAGTTCGTGTATCATGCTACTTTGCCTGACTAATAGCTATTAGGGAGCTAATTTCACATGACATAATTTTCATGTGACGTCATACTACTATTTATAATTGCTACCGTATGGAAATAGTAAACAAGATGACAATTATAATCAGAGATTATGTGATAATCGACTTTGTAATAAAAATGAGAATTGTTTTTAAAGTTATTATTTTCCTTTGGTGTGTTTTTTCAATGAGTGAAGCGGTTTACAATGTATTGACCTGCATGTATTCCTACGCGTAACTTTAAAATGTAGATTCACACGTTTTTTTCTTCTTATAGAGAAGTATTGAAGCTTGACATTAGATGATAAAGTGATTATTAACCTCCTATCGTTAGATATCGTCTATATCCTGCACTTAGGGATCCTCTCCTCGCCAAAGCTCGTCTAATACAAAGATTATCACTAATACGTGCAGGATATCGACGATATCTAAAGACATTCGGTTAATACTCGCTATATATACAATTTAGTTACACCACAATGGACGTACAAACAGTCCCATATTTAGATATGGATGGATGCACGTGCAACATTTTGGTTTCATGATTATAGTTATGGTTATGGTTATGGTTATGGTTATGCTTCATTACAAAAGGTATGCCATTTTACTAGGTGTCTTTTTCGAAGAAGAATGTCAAGTTTTATGTTTCACGAATCATCACGTCATGTAGTCTATACGACGCACTTCCTTTACGCTCGGAAAATTTAACTTCACTAACGTTAACCATAACCGTATCCTTCTAACAGAATTAGAGAATATCCCACAGAATATAGTGTACCCGACGATTTTACTTTACGCTAGGCAAATTTCAATGAATACGGCCGTGGCTATACACAGAAAACCACCATCTCTAAATATAGGAAACAAAATCGGTTTGAGATGAAAGACATTGGATTTTTTTGGTTCATAATGAAATTGGTAGCGTGTTCTCGTTGTTAACTGGAGTGAAAATAGTAAACAGTAATAAACATATAGACATATATGAACATCAAACGAAAGGTGTGAATAATAGCCATATCATTCAAGGACAAATTCACGTCTTTTGTTACGTGTACACATGAAAAGTCATCAAAGAATCGCGTACAATATATTTTAATTCAACAGATTACGGGTATTTGATCGTGTACTGATAACTAGTTTGAAAGGGAGACAAAAATAAGTTATTAATACGTGCATCATATCTCGTGTTGACATTTTAATGTATCGTGACGAATAAAAATTGATCGATCAGCAAATTTAAACAGTTATCCACATCACAGACTTCTTTGATGTACAAGACAGTAACAACAGGACAATATATGTGCCACTTCTAACCATGTTCGCGAAAGTTACCTTTCTGACCCGATATTGATAGGATGCGCTGTCTGTAGAGTGGCAATGCAGATATCATCCTTGGTCTGTCAGTACCAGCCGGTGCTGGCCGGTTTACTACAACATTCAGCGCTACGGATGTTGCGGGTTTCCCCATGCCATAAACTGACAAGCCGTTATATAAGTGAAAGAATCTTGAAAGCCGCTCTTAATCCCAATTTTTTTTTTAAATGATAGGAAACTTCCGAAGTTATTCAGGATTAAATTTCTTAAACGTATTATAGCTTCGCAACATCGGTCCCTCGTTCATCACGTAACGTAAACCTATAATTAATTTATCCAATTCAGAGCATGATAGATCAGTTCTTGGCAAACTAGGTAGAAAAGCATTGTTACTCTCATGAAGTATATGGGCATGATATATTATTTATCACCAAATACTGGCTCGAACAGGAGATAACGTCAGTAGGACAACACTCGGCAAGCCTCGGATATAATAACTTTCACGACTCGTGTTGAAATATTTGATATTCCATGACACTTGGGTGAGATTCTCTATATACCGACATCGTGAATATATTATATAATAATTGTGCATGACGTCATACAAGGATTATACAATTAATAATGCATGGTCCTTTACGTTCCCATTTACAATATTAATGTAGCTACTAGATAGCTATAGGAAGTCAAACATACATTATACAGTATATAGTATACAATATACACTATTATACCGTCTACGATATCAAACAACATCGGCATATACTATTATAACATCGTAATCGTGTGACATATGATGTACGAGCGATAGGCAGTCAGGTTGATGTTACAGTGAAAAAAGGTATCCCATTGTATGTATGCGGTATCCCCGACCGTGACAAACTGTGGTTTAAAAAATAATACCTTCAAACGGGGTATATCTAAAACGTCCAACAGCTAAAACGTATTGGCAGTGTTACGTTTCAGCCATAAATTCAGTCTCTCTCTCTCTCTCTCTCTCAAATTCGAGGAACAATAAACATTGAAATGACTCTCTCAAACTCAGTCTCTCTCTCTCCTCCCTATATATCTCTCATCTCTCTCTCTCCCTCTCTCTCTCTGTCTGTCTCTCTCTTTCTCTCTCACTCTCTCTCCCCTGTCTCTCTCCGTCCCTCCTTCTATCTCTATCCCTCCCTCCCCGCCCTCTCGCTCTCTCTCTCTCTCTCTCTCTCTCTCTCTCTCTCTCGCAAACACATAATCCTCCTCCATTCATACTTATTCCACGTGATCTACACTCGGCTACTGTCGCATGTAAGACATGACCAGGCATTGTATACCTGTAGGAAGACACCCGGATCGTGTTTTGTAGTGTAACGATATAACAAAGGAGACATTCTCAGGTGAGACCATCTATATATAGCTGTGTACCTATTCAGAGCCTGTGAGGGTCAAACCACATAATGAGACCGTCACACAACCATTGCCCGTAATCAGGAGCGGTCAAGGAACACAGGGTTTGAGGATCCCGCGTTTCGCTGACAGCTTCTTGTGGTTTGCGGTTTTGAATCAACAAATATTGGATGTGTTTTGTAGGTAGATTTTAAAGGCAACCACAAGCTAGCATCGACACAGACCGTGTATTATAGCTAGAGCTGAAACGAATAACAAAAATGCTATTCGAATATTCGTATTAGAATTTTCATTTGAAATGTTAAAATAAAATAATATGTTACAAAGTGACATTTCCGGCCATATTGTCACCCTATCGATAAAAAGACCCAAGAAACAGCACACACAAAACAACACTAAATGCCCATTGTTGTGTTTGCTGACCAGATATTGAGTAGTAGCATTGAAACAAGAAGGTCTCAAAGATATTCTTGAAAAATGTGCTACCTACAGCTCTTCTGCAAATGTGTTCGAATATTCGTAATTTAATATTCATTCGCGAATATTCGAATATTCCTCTCAGCTCGAATTATAACCGGCTATGTTTGCTAGGTGCGAAGACAGGCATGGCCCGTGTAGTGTTTATTTTAAATGGCCCGTGTAGTGTTTATTTTAAATGGCCCGTCTAGTGTTTAGTTTAAATGGCCCGTGTAGTGATTAGTTTAAATGCCTACTGTAACAGACGCAAGAGGTCTGGGTTGTTAAATACCCAAATGTGTTCTTACTAACAGTAAGTCTGTTCGAAATGCAGTAGGTACGACATGGGCCTTGCAATGTACAGCATACAGCAAGCCGACTATGTTCTCAGTAATTCTGTTCGTAATGTAGTAGGTATATTGATAGACACGAACCGTGTGCATGTATATAGCCCACTCTGTTCTCAATATATAATTCTGTTGGCAATGTAGTAGGTGCATACTATATCGACACGGATCGTGTACTATAGCCGACAATAGCTCAATGAGAGTATTTCGTAATAATAACACTTGTAGAGGCCCTAAACCCAGTTTTACACTGATCAAAAACACTTGTAGAGGCCCTAAACCCAGTTTACACTGATCAAAAACACTTGTAGAGGCCCTAAACCCAGTTTTACACTGATCAAAAACACTTGTAGAGGCCCTAAACCCAGTTTTACACTGATCAAAAACGAATATGAAACTTGGTAGTTCATGATTGGGAAGTATAATATAACGTTTGCTCTGAATGTCAAACTTTGTTAAGCATCCGACAGAATTCCGGTGCAGGGGAAGCAAGAATTATATTACTATTGCCAAGACGTGAATTAGTAATATAATATCAATGCCAATATTAATAATATAATAAATATATATAGAAACAGAAATAGAAATAGAAACAGACAAGGAAATTGAATTACCGGGGTATGAATAAAAGCTGTAGACATCAAATCAAATGTAACTGATGTGGAACAAGTGTTCCAAGACGCAATTTGAAACGCAGAAAGGACAGGACTGATGGAGAGCTAATGGAGAATTGATGGAGATGACCTCATAACAAACTGGGTAACTGCTGAATAATAGAAAGCTTTTCGAACAACTTTTCAAGAGATTCATGGCCTCTACTGTACAAAACGGCGTAACTTAGGTACGTCACCTTAAACTCCAATCGTAGCAATGGTGCAGTCGGTGGATTAGAGGTACGCCATGGACACCGAGTCGCGGGGACATTGGCGTTGCTGCGGATACGTCATATCTTTCATTATTGTATTCCGTGGGGAGTTCAGAAATGTAGTTAGTAGACCAGCCGTATTGTTGACATCGGGGACGTGATGCACAAAAGATACCAGAAATATGGCCGCCTCCAGTTCGGGTCGTGACTACGTACAGTGGAGAATACCCGAGGGAGCATGGCTTCATACATACTTAGTATGTGTCGCCAAACAAGTCAATGTATACACAATAGAATCAAGGTAGCAATTAGCGTAATAAATCACATGTGACAATCTGAGATTTGTTTCAACATTGTATACCTTATACTTCATGCAAAAAAAATGCATTTTGCTTGAAGCCTCCTGCCTTGCAACCTGAAGTATATTGGGTCTAATCGCAATGTAGACTTCAATCGAATTAATGCTTGGATGGAGGAAAATCGAAACTATCCGACCGTGTTTAAAGCCTGAAGGATTGTGGGTTTTCTAGTAATTGAGGTCCTGGCTAAAATCGAGTATTGCTTGGATGGAGACAAATGGAGACTATTTGACAGCGCTCAAGTATATTCGTGCAATATTAAGGCAGTAATCATCTACCAGCCATATTCCTCATTATCCAGAAATTGTGCAACTCTTTACCTAGTCAGCAAGGAAATGTGTCCGGGAAATACCACGCGCTTCATTATCGAGCCAAATTACCGGGCCCCGAGATTACGAAACTATTTTGTTAACGATTTTATGCTCAACTCAAAGTTTTGTTCACAAATCCTCATATAAGATTTGAGCTTGAGCATGAAATCGTACTCAAAACGTTTAGTAATCTCGGGGCCAGGTAATTGGGCTCGATAATGACGTGCGTAGCATTTGAATGCTATTACGTTACTTCGTAGCCCTCATTCCTTCCGAAAAACCTGGGGTATGCCATGCGATACAAAATAACGTGACCACATACATACCAGGTCAACAGGTCCTAGCCCTCGGTCACTGGCGACGATAGGGGTCTTCCTGTTAATGTGCGAGTCACTTAAGAGATGGGTTTTTATATTTTTTTATGGCCAACACTGAACGCCATACACAAGGGTGGCAGTTACCCTGCATTTAAATTTCATGAATATATACACATCAGCGGGTGTCTTCTGTAAGAACTATGACGCAGCGAAATAAATGATGGAGGGCGTGGATTGCAGTTATATAGCTACTTCTAGGTTCTAGTCGTCAGGTATAGCGAACACCGACTTGACGCTTCAACTATTTATACTATATCAGTTACGTGAACATTGTGACCCGAATTCAGTGGCGAGGGTGCCGTTGTCAGATAACTGCAACGTGTATATTATATTACTATGTCTCGGCATATCGAAATTCTACCAGCTGTGGTAAAGACACCAGAGTATCGTTTCACGAAGCTCTCTTATCTACAACGAATAACACAGCGCTATGGTAAGCACCCGATCGCCATATTTAAGAGATCGCAACGAGAGCGTTGTGGTCTCGTAATGGATAAGAGAGCTTCGTGAAACGATACCCCGTCACCTAGGTACAATGTCTCGGCATATCGAAATGCTTCCAGTTGTGGTAAAGATACCGGGTAACCTGGGTACCCGTTTATGAAGCTCTGGTATCCACTACCAGACCAAAACCTTCTAGATATAGCACGTGGTCACGATCGTCATGCTATCAAACGACTTAGTGGGTTATCGGCTTGTAGGAGATTGGAGATCTTCCTGAAAGGGTGCTTTGGTGGAATTCGAACAGAACCTCTCACGTGTTAGACTGACGCACTACCCACTGTGCTAGCGTGCACACAAATAAGAGTCGTGCAGAATCAGTACGCATTAACAACACAAAATAGAATCGTGCCCGTGCGAGTTTAAATGTTTACCTAATACTACTCGTAACAGAATGCAAGACGTGATATAAGTAAAATAATATTGAAAGCGGCTGTAAACCGCAGTTCAAAAATATAATAAAATATAATAAAAAAACAAACAACGGAAGAACGTAACAATATTAGGTAAACCATCGTAACTTCGTATTTTGTGTGTCAGCCCCAAAATATTGCAAGCATGTAAAACAATTCTTTATCAGACCATCTTGCCATTCATGGTTGGAGGACGTGGTTTGTGCTCTTGGCGAGCTCCGATGAACCTGATGGCTTAAAAATGTTCAGTCTATGTTATCGTAAAAACTGAAAATGTACATATGGAAACAAAACACCACCATTCATTTCATTCTTGCTGTTGGGTAAAAAGAAGGCCCCTGATGAATTTGATGGCACAACATGCTCGGTCTTTGTGACGTTGTCAAGGATCATAAAGCTCAGCATTTTACATGTAGATAAAAACATACACTTTTGAAACACGTTACATACGAGCCAGTTAGTGTACGATAAAAAGATGAATGTGACGACAGTAAGATCGTAATCGTGTGAAATATGATGCACTCCACAATAGCTGTTGAGCCGGGTGTTGCAGTAAAAGGTATCCCATCTTTTGTGGACTGTTTCTAGGTCCCGTGACAAACTGATCGTAATGAATCGCATAAGATATGGAGCAGCTCTCTTTACTCAACAAGTGTCGAATTTGTAAAAAAAAAAAACATGAAAAAAATTAAAGATACGTTGGAATATTTTATACATTGTTGGTTGATTTCGTCATGTGGATCCTTATTCAGCAGAAACGTACACAGGTATGACACAATGTTGTAAAATAAACAGCATCCGTCCATAGTACTGAACAATATTTATAGAATGTAATGGTTTAGTAAGAACATCCCATTGATCTTATAGATCCGGTCATCACTCTGACGTCATTCACATAGGAACTTTCCTTAGTACAGTATATATTGGGCCATGGCATTGATAGAAATAAGTTATTATCCTCCCACCCCGCCCTCCACCCCACCCCCTCCGGCCCCAATGCTCGTACTAACAGAGAAGCATATACCTTCCAATAGGAGGTGCTTAATTCAAATAGGTTCAGAAGCCCACACAATTTGCTATCAGTATCAATAGAACACGCGGACACTAACTTCCTTCAGGGCACGACCAAGACACTGCGATGAACTAATAAAATACCCCCATTTTTTAAATCACTAGTTCGAGATCGCTGACAGATCTATTTAAAGGCATACTAGATTGTCATCCAGAATTCTCACGCACTTGCACATACCCATCTCATTATTTTTGATAAAATGTTATGTACGTTTGTTGAAAGTCTTCATGCCACCGTTTCGGATAAAATGTTACAAGTTTGTTGAAAGTTCTTATGCCACTGTTTCTGATAAAACTTGTAGAACTTTGTCAAAAGTTCTGATATCAATTGTTTGTGTTATATAAAACCTATATTAAGTATACATGTTATCCCCCTCCCCCAAAGGGGGAAGCATTATCTGAGAACCACCAGAATAACCTAATAACCGTATAATGCTTACATGGTTGTCAATGGCCCTGTTCAGGCCATTTCAGTGTGAATAGGTATAACGTTACTCGTTTTGGCAGGTGATCAGGAATATCGCATGACAGCGAGAGTCCAGCAACAATAGTTCCTGGGGTTGCTTTTTGGCCCCGGTTCATCACCGATACTATCATTTGCCTGCATTTGCCCAGGGGACCAGGAAATTAACGCCAACACGAAACAAAGTAGGCAAATATTGAAAACAGCGACTAATTGGGAGTCCTCTGGAAGAACACTACACCTGAATATTCGCCATACTTGCATGCGTGTTTCTCAATGTGAAAGGTAGTAGTTCTCTTACGTTCAATTATGTGATATTCTATCCGACATTGTGAGAAACCTTTTGTGCTCGGGAGCGCCATGCAACTGCTGAGTTTTCTGTGTTGTATCTTCGGGATCGGGGTTGTGAGATTGATATAGACTGGCCACCGGATCTCAGTTACCCATTCATGCCATCCTGTACAAGCATAGGCTCTACACTATTGTTGGCAACGTAAAGTGGTGTAATTCAGAGGTGACGAAACAATTACTGAGCATACTAATTTAGAGGTTTACGTTATTTAACCTACGATATTTCATTGATAGCCAGGGTATCGTTTCTCAAAATTCTCATATCTACCACGAGACCATAAGTACCCTCGTAGCGATGTCTCATGCAAGCGATCGAGCGCTAACGATAACCTTATGGTCTCATAGTAGATATGAGAGCTTAGAGACGCATCCTCAAAATCTCGGTCATTATCACTACTTAACATCCGTCAGTTTGATGTTATGTAGTCATAATGGCCGTGGTTTCGAAGATGCAAGAAACGATACCCAGATGGTACGCTTACTGTGGGAGGAGAGCATTAACATCATTAGTAGCTTCGATAAGACCCACGACCCTTTCCTGCCTAGTAGACCTAATATACTCCAAGCATAATAATTTTTAAAATCTTCTCCACAACGATTAACTATACCACCTATATGCCACCCCACATGCATTAATAAATATTAAAAAATCCATTAAAATATAAGTAAATATATTGGCGATTAACAATCGTACAATAATATGGAAATATACACGATAAGGCAATACTAACCCACCATACGAATTCTAATTATACACTGCAACGTACCAGAACTGAGAAGTTATTCTACATATTCAATATATATAAAATTTCATATATATTCCATCGCGATATCAATACACAATACACTCATTTGTCCGTACTATTATAGCAAGTAATCTGCAATTGGAGTGTGACGAACATGAACAAAGCAGCGACTTCAAAATTGATATCTTCCATTTATCCCACATGTAGATATCTTCGTCACATGTTTAGCTTGACATATTCGGGACTGGCGACAAATTAGCCTAGACCGTCGCTGTATGCTGTGTTATGAATAATTCATCTCAATAAAAGAGAGTGCCGTGTGGGCAACCGTGTCTCACTCCACATTCCAATCCGTGCTGGCAGGCAACATTAAATGACTTGTCGTGGTCCGTCTTCATATCATGTGCAGCTTAACATGTGTAGTTTAGCATGTGTAGCTTACCATGTGTATCTTATCATATTTAGATTAGTCCGCGCCATTTGGCAAGGGCAGATAATCATGTGTTACTCATTGGTTTTAGTATACATATTTTAGTATAGATAGTTTATAAGTTTTAATTTACCATGTGCAGCTTAGCATGTGTAGTTTAGCATATGTAGCTTAGCATGTGTAGCTTATCATATACAGTTTAACACGCAACATTTGGCAAGGGCAGATTAGCATGTGTTGCTCGTTGGTGATATGATAATACATATCTTAGTATATGTAGATAGTTAATAATTTTGGGTTTACCATGTGTAGTTTATCGTGTGTAATTTAGTATGTGTAGCTTAACATAACATAGTTTTGCATGTATAGCCTAGCATATATACGTAGCTTAGCATTTGCATCTTAGCGTGTGCAGTTTAGCATGCATATAAATCGGAGAATGCAATGTTCAATAGACTTCTATCCGGTGGCCACAGGCTTTGATTACCTTGTTGGAAGTGGTTTCGGTGAGAAAACAGAAATTGACAAAGAATTGACATTTCACAAACTTATTTGAAAGCAATCTTAAGTCTGATCGGGAAAAAAATATATGCACCTCGAGAACACACTCTAGTTAGTTGCTTCGGTTTGTTCGAGAGGAATATTTTGGCAACCCCTTATGTTGTTTTGAATGGCGCAATCAGCCTACATGCGAACGCATGTATATAAATACATAATAATTCATGCTCATATTTGTCCCCAACAAAGCATCATATCCGCTCAGACCAAAGTTATCATACTAAATCAACTGTTGCTGCACATGAATGGCTTAGCAGAATAACCTTCTCGTTTCATATAGGACAACACGAAGTGAAAACTTGAGTCGATTCCCATTTATGCAATTTTGCCAGGAATCAAGGCCGTGAATGCAGGTGCCGATACCGCGATGATCCCAGACCACAGCACACAATGTGGCATTGTGAGACTGATCAAGTAATCAAGTCCATGGGAATTTGGTGTGGTAAGATTCTATGACCTTTCAATATATTTGTTTCCCCAAACCCTCCGCGGGGGTCCGTGATACAAATCTATTGGTGCCATGTTTTTATACAACACATTTGTTCCCAAAGCCGTCCCAGCCAAACACAACTGCTTCAAAGACAAAGATAAATAGAAAACATGTTCCCCGAACACTCCATGTGGGGGCAGGAATATAAACCTCGAGATTATTCCCAAATACTTCAAGTGAACCCAATCTAGCGAGTTCGACCACATAGCATATCTCTTGAGACGTTGAATCTTATATGTGGCCGCATTGGCTTAATCAACAAGGGCTCAAAACACATCCCTGTATCACCCATACAAACAGTGGTCTGATTGTGCGAAATCATCAATTTATGTCTTCCGCGTGTAGGAACAGTCTTATCGCAAGTGGAGACTTTTAATGCGAGCAGAGGGGGGTAACATTCCCGGTTAGCTGTAGTTTGGAGAGGATCTATTCAAAAGTTGTTCGGAGTGTTGAGAAACTATTGAGCTGACTCATACCCCAGGGAAAGACACATTTACAACCTCGTTGTCGTGCTGGATGTTCGTCGGCGAACGATACAAACATGTGACACGTGCGGGATACCACTTTATCAACGCGTGAGACCTCCCCAAAAAACCCACCTCTGACAAAAGCCACATTAATGTATCGAGAGTGCGTAACATGGTTAGCAAACAGATGACATAGCGTAATTACCCAGGACAGAGTCCAAAGGTACACCAGATAAGAACACTCCCAGTGAATTGGGCAAATGCAGGAGTGAATTATTTAAAGAAAGAATGTTACAGATGACACGTACTGTACCACGAATAACCGATAATAGTAAAAGCCCAGGAACTTGTACTTAGATAACAATCAAGGATATCCGTGACTTTCAGTTAAATATGTCCATCATTAATATTGCGAATTTTCCCGTTGGGTGACACCTGCTTGAGTGTTGTTTTCGGTTTCATATAAATCACGAAATCTTTATACTTAAAAGTACAGATTAAGTTGTCGTTTTGGACCAAATTGGAGTTAAAATTGCAAAGTACATGCACTTGGCATACATATAATCGCTTTTGTACCTCCAAATATCATTTCACAGCTGTAGGATAGGTAAAATTATGTAAACAAACCCGTGATTGTATGCCTTTAAAGTGCATATAAGCGTACTCAACAGAGCATCAGAGTTTGTATTTCTCTTTACACCACCCACGGTGGTACAAGAGTATAAGAAGCAAACTTGTCGGACTTCGGAATCAAATGTTCCAACTTCGGACCCGTCCACAAGACAGAATGCGCCACAGGCATCGTAGGTTTCCTCCTTTAGTAAATGTACAAGTCGCATATAACAATAACGAGCGAAATAATCGCTAAACTACCCAAACAACAGTTATGGTATTAATATGGATATGTGTATATGAATGGAGTACGAAGTATTCCTATGAATACAATCACTTTAAACTATAGTACTGAAGAAGAATTTGAGCTATTAGTGTACTCGATCTCATTTAATAACAATTGGCATAACTAAACAAATTGTAAAAAGAAAGCCTAATATGTATCGTTCTCTGAAAAATAGGTACAATTTTAAAGCATATTTTGTAGAATTAAATATATGTGCACAGACGTGTCCCATAAGATAAGACCAAAGATATAAATTAACTAATACATGAATTTTCCGTACAGAATACGAGAATCAAGGTATATATGGACCCTTCTTTATGGACTACAGCCATCCGCGCGGCCTGTTCATAATGGCAAACGTTCGCTAGCTCTTTGCTATTCCATGTCCTATACTCTAGCAGACAGAAACCAGTCAGAGTGCTACCTGAAGTAGAAACCTCCCTCCTGTACGTTCAGCATGCAGGTGATATATCACTGGGCGGTACCACGTTACTTCTAAACTGCCCCAGGGGCCGTTAAGGGGAAACCGGGAATTCTAATATGCAAAGGACTTATCTCGCAATGAAACTACACCGAGACCCGTTCTCATGACTTCCAGGCGACATTCATGTGTGGATTTGGATGGGATGTACTTTTAAGCACCGAGGAACAGAGAGAATAAAATATATACCGGTATAATACCAAAAAAAACAACATCCATGGTATCGTTTCACAAAGCCATATTATTCACTTTGAGACCATAGCGCTCTCGTAAGTGGACGATCCCCATGTATAAGATATAGCTACGAGGGCGCTATTGTCTCGTAGTAGATAAAAGAGCTTAGTGAAACGATACCCAGAAAGAATGAAATAAAACTGACCTTTTTGAACTAAGAAAACGCCAGTGAATCAAGCTAACTTCCTGTACCGTGCATTTAAATGGTAAGAATAACAGGTTGATGTTTATTGCTTGATCGTAGTTTTATCCCCGGGTGTTTTAACGACTGAATAAATTGCAATTGTCTTCGACTAAGTGAACAGCTACTTCTAAAAGATCCCTGAACCAAGGATGATATATATAGACATGGCTGCCCGATCTTTTCCGAATGTGATACCCGACAGAATCCGAAATAGAGCCTTCAAAATCTGTTCTGCAATGAGCCATCTGCGCTACGATATAATCAGGGGATGCAGAAATCTGAACAAGTTGGGATGCAGAAAGGTTTTGTTGAAAGTTGTGAATGAACGCTTTTACGTTCTACAGACAACATTATTATGTTTATAATAATAATTATTATTATTATTATTATTAATTTCATTTAAAAGGCAGCCCCAAAAAAGGATACGGGTAGGGGTGCTCACCCCCTGCACCCCACTCTGTATCCACCCTAGTATATAGTTTGGTAGGCCTACTAGAAATCATCATGGTTCTTTAACCCTTTCCCCACTTGGGCCAGATAGACTTCGGAATCGAACCTCCAAATCTGTCGAACAATGAGCTACCAAAGTGCTACAAGACGATACCCTATACCACTGCCTTAGATCATCTATTGTTTTCCTTTTTTCCTTTTCTTTTCACACAATCCAAAGGACGACATATGGGTTCTCATGCACTCTAACATTGTACGGCGAGTGGTCATTTACACATGGATCCATCCATGGAATGGACTGCGCATGTCTGGCACGGACTCCGCATGCATGACCGCGATGTGGTGAGAATCGGATCCAAATTGACTACCCTAGTCCTTTATAATACAGTAATGATGGTTGCACACATGTGCAACTTGACTTTCAAGTGCACCGAATGCAAGTACTTGATTCTATGAATGGTTGGACAAGGCGTACTTGAAAACTGAATCTGTACTTCCCACGCCCATTGGAGGATTCAACGTGCATGCAACGTAGTCGCGATAGTGATTGTGCATGGTTGTTTATGGTTGTTGTAAATGTTAGACTGATGGTTGAAAGACATGGTCTTCGAGAACAGTTTACCATTGATTTCAAAGTAAGGTCTGAAAACTAGTATATGATAATATTGCACCTGCGTGTGTGAATAATCTCAATTCGTCCTCTCACGCCAAGACTGTAGCGCCAAAACGTGTCATCTATAGTGTTATTAGCAACGAAAAACGGTACTTGGTAGCTTGTCTGTTTTAAACAATGTTGTATTGAGAGGAGGTGGAAAACACTGACGAAACCTGAGTCATCACTCCAAGACAGTAAGCTATGTATATGCAATTTTGTTTTAAAAACAGTTGATAGTCACCAACGAGCAAGACGTTTCCGGTAGATTTGTAAGGGTTTCACAAGAGGGCAATGTGATCATTGGTAGGACTAAGATAAGTTACAATCTCATGCATTGGGCATCGATATTTAATGATACGTGTAAAAAAAATATATGTATGCTATCATGAGTGCATTATTGATTCGCGAAAGTAAAACGTCCACTCACGTCACGTATTATGTAATATACAATCCATTGGCATACATACACACCCCTCATGCATGAAGATATATGTGCAAGTCACGCACAGCATTCCACCAGTCTGGTGTAACGAACGCAGGTTTAGCACACTCTTCCTCTAAACAAATCACATGCAGATTGTTACTAAGATACAGTTTGAAGGAGAAAGACCCAGCCCGGTCTCCGTCTTTTCATTCATGGTACAGAAGGTGCCTGAGCGGATTCACATACCGAATGCGACAATGCTCTACTCCGAGATTCAGGTTAATTGTCGGGTATTTCTCAAGGATAACCTCCCTTCACCTTCACTTATTTCGCATGAAACCATACCACAAATTCCTTTATTTTGAAAATACTATTCTTCAAGAATGCTAAAAACCTCACAGTGCATTAACGTTAAATCCTTACAGACCTATTCTGGAAATGAAACCTTTCTTTTAAGATCTAGTTAACAAGGTAATATCCGTCATGAAGCGCACGTGGTGTTAACATGAACCCGATGACTAATAGATCAGTTGAAAATGGTATCCCCCTTAACCCCAGTGACTGATAGATCCGTTGAAACTTCAATTTCCGTTAAGGCCTAATTACTGATAAATCGTGTTTCAAATGCATGACCTTTTGTATTTGCATGATACACATTTGGAGTAACTGCTAGAGTGATGTTATTTATTCAGAGAGAGAGAGAGAGAGAGAGAGAGAGAGAGAGAGAGAGAGAGAGAGAGAGAGAGAGAGAGAGAGAGAGAGAGAGACCCACATATTTGAATGTAGATTTCAACGAGGATAGAAATGCGATTTTAACGAGGGACCATGACATGGTTCTGTTTCTCGTCCGCTGTTTGAGAGACATTGATAGCTGACCCTGCTGTCAAAAGCTTTCAAACGGTTGACAGCGCCCCCCTCCATACCTATCTTTTAGCATAAAGGATATCGAAGCTACGTGAAACGTGGAGGTACTCGCAGTGCCCATACCTCACGGTGAATAGGAGAGAGCACAAGTCGACGCCGACTTATAGGAGAAGGGCGTGTGCAAGTTCGTGGTCACGCCACAACCATAGGAGCCAGACTCGAACTCGGAATGGGCGCTATAATGAAGTCTGAAGATGACTTTGTATTGTCTTATAGCATGCATGGAGTATTCATCCTCACATGAGGAATTCTGTATATGTCTTCCATTCTTTCTTTTCTTCACCCTCGCTGCTTTCGCTCCCCTATTTGCCTGTCTGTCTGTTTGCTGCCCCCTCTCTCTCTCTCTCTCTCTCTCTCTCTCTCTCTCTCGATCTACGTGGTTAAAACAAGACGCATTTAATTATATTATGGAAGTAGATGTATTTATATTTATATATTTTAATTCTTCAACCCCATCTAGATCTCTTCCCAATAAAACTTTCCCTCCACCCCTCCCATCTCTCTCTCCATCCTTATCTTTAGATCTCTCCACCTCTCTCTCTCTCTCTCCACTTTCTTTACTTCAACCCAATCTCTTCCCTCAAAATGTTCTCTTCATCTCTCCATTCTCTCTCTCTCTCTCTCTCTATCTATCTATCTCTATCTCTCTCTCTCTCTCTCTCTCTCTCTCTCTCTCTCTCTCTATCTCTCTCTCTCTCTCTCTCCGTTCTCTATAAGTGTGTTAAGATGCATCCCATTGAATATGAGTTTCTTTGAAATACGACTAGACAAAATACAGTTGACAGCGTCTGCTATATATCATGTACTTCGCATAGGCATTACTCTGACTATGTGAATATATCTGAATGTATCCGTTGGATTATGTTTAATGAACTAGAAGAGTATACACACTGGCGCATTATACGACACAGCAACAACAAAGACACCATATGACAATTTAATACTCGTCTCACAGTACACGAGATTAAATAGAATTGAAAAGTGAACTTTTATCAACATGCTAAACGTAGAAGATTGAAACACAGGTCTAGAAATAGGGGGAAACTCTCTCAGACGAAACACTCGCATGACAATATAATTTTTACTTTTGCGACAATTCAATTCGATTCTATTCTGCAAAGTGCTCATTAATTATTTTAGTACTTTATCCGTACATTAAAATTGTAATTGATTTAGGAACAAAATGGAAGAATGTACACAAGATTGGCGTAATAAATCATGCAGAAGCGTTGGTCGTAGCGTTTTATACCAGACAAAGCAATGGCTCGAGGATGTGCACAATTAGGACAACTTGTAGCATTTGAAGGTTTGTTGATTTTCCATAATGGCGATAGTATAAACTTTGATGTCTCTGTGGTGCCATTCAAAACCATGTCTTGGCTGTTGTCGCGGCAAAAGGAATGATTAAATGTTATATGCCCTGTTTAAAAAGAAGTATTAATTGGATGTGAAAGAAATAACAAGTAGGCCTACAACAAAAAAACAAAAGCAAAAGGACTACATTAAAAAGAAAGAATTTTTTAAATGCACACACACACACATACACACGCACACACGCACACGCACACACACACACACACACACACACACACACACACACATACACACACAAAAGAACACCAAAACAACCCGAAAAGAAGCAAAACAAAACATCAAACAATTAATTGAAATCATTAGTTCAGATTCCCATTTCTGAATACAATACTACAGACATATAAATATAACTGAATGAACAGTTGCATAGTAAAGTTAACAACATGACGAAACGAAACTTTAATCCAGTCTTTATACCGTATGAATACTACATAACCCGTAGGTTATATTCGCATGTCTATGCTACAATACTAACACCCACATTTAAATTCTGAATATGATCCTCGTTCCACGCCCATATTCGGTGGTGCCTGGGTTGAAAAAAAAACAACACCGTATAATACTGTATGTTTTAGCAACTGTCTGTGCCAACTTGTCTGTGCTCATATAGTGTCTTCGCTGAGGCCCACTTAGGGTTGGAACGTGTGCTATGTGTCAAACATGTCAAAGGACAATTATATGCAAACCACTCTTAGCCCTCTCCCTGCTGGATTAGACAAAGGTACTGCACTATAGGGAATCTCCGGTTGCCTTCATCATGGAGAGGGTTAAAGGAACGAGGAACATCCTATAATAATCCCTGCTGTCAACGTAAACCATTAGTAAATGTAATGAACAGCATACAATTGAAATTTCAATAAGGACTGCGTACGTATGGGGCCGTTGTTTGGGAAATACTGCATTGGTGCCATTGCTTGGAAGTTGTAGGGCTTCGTATGTCATCATTGTTTGGAAAATATACTCAACAAAATAAATTAAGGGCCAGTAGCCTTTATAGACTGATAAATTTAGCTATATATTATTTGGACAACTCTTCTAGGACTTGCAGACGCATTGTAAGAATGGTACCAGATTCCTCATGCTGACTTTACAAAATTTGTTATAAGCTTCCCCACAAAATATCTGCTGACCCTTAATTAATTTTGTTGAGTATATTTCATTGGTAGCATTGCTTGGAAACTGTATTTAGAAAACATCCGTTTCATTTCCGAAATTTAATGCGGATGTGCTTTTTTTCCATGGCGTGATGCATTTTCTGCTTAATCCGCTGTTCATAAACTGCGACGTGTTGTCTGGTGTTACTGCCCTCACTATGTACAGACGGACAAACAAGTATATTATATATACACTTTAGTTAAAACTTCCTAAGGACATAATACACGTTTGGGACGTTTAAAGCTGTCTCACAAATCCTGTTTGTCCACATTACCAGTCAGGTGTACAACAAATAACGATAGATCCAAGTTCGGAAAAAAATTATAGAGTTTTTTCTTCTTCTGATGAGTATTTGATAAATAAACATTCTTCTGATGTCTCAAAACTGGTTGCCAAACGGACAGTGCACCTTTAAAAATACCTTGATAAAATGTAATCGGGAATATCAAGGTCAACCATCCGGGAGTCCACAAAACTAGCCAATGGCCTTTCGTGTAAACGACACTGAACCGCGACAATTTATCATGTATGAGATTTGTTTATATATGCCAAACAATAATAGGCAATCGCATTAGACCTAACCACAGTCGTGTCAATATGGCGGCACGCTTTCAAGCAACGCCGACGTGTCCTCCCGAACTCATTTTACGTTGTCCAAACACGCGCATTCGACGAGGGTAACCCCACGGATCGGGTATAAAAGATGTATGAGGTCAAACGCGACATTGTGTAAACATGCTTAGGAGGACGCAATTATTTAATAAACTAAGCTAGATCTTGTTCCACTTCAATGATCAGAGTATTTTCGCATAAGAAGTTATATATGCATGGTCCCAACTCATTTTGTAGTCTATAATTATAGACCTAGCAATAACATTGTGCTATTATTCTGATAAACAATTAACCTATTTTTCCATCCGATATAGTAATGCCATAAAATGGAGTTATTTAGTACTGTAAGAACATGTTTTACGAAGAGAAGAGATGGTATAATCATTTAGGACGTTGCTTGTTTAATAAAACGGAAACAAAACAACACGCTGCATGCACACCCTATTTGGCCATGATATAAATGGCTCAGAGATATGTATTCTAATTTTGCAGAGTACCAGGGATATCGGGTATCAATTTGACACATTTCTTGAAGCCATTTAATTATTGTTTATTAATTACTTTTGGAATACACAGAAACACTGATATAAAGCCATATCATAAAAGCATATCAATGATAGAAAGAGTGAGAAACTGGTTTCGAATACAGATTTATCTTCTCTGATCCTTTCATTCTCTCTCATTCCTTCTCTTTCATTCTTTGCTTTTGTATACATTTTGAACACGCTCTCTAGATTGCATACCATACACCCACTGTAGTATATTAATACGATATCTACGAGTAATCTAGACATACATGATCGACCTACGAAAACAGTCATCAGAGATTGCTTAGTTGTAGGCTTGGGACACACACACACACACACACACACACACACACACACACACACACACATGCACGCCCGCACACACACAATGTACGCGTGGTTTCAAATCATATACAGAAAGTATTCAAACAAAATGTCGACGTGAACACGTGGCAGCGTGCTGTCTGGACTCTGGACAGGTCATTTTGTAGTTACCTATACCTTGTAGTTACTTATATCTATCTGTAGTAACTTATATTAGTTACTTATACCTTGTATTTATACTAATATATATCTGTACTTACTCATATCTATATGTAGTTACTTATATTTAACTGTACTTATATCTAACTGTACATACTTTTGTGTTTATGTACTTACTTATTTGTAATTACTTATATCCACATGTATCTGTAGTTACTTATTGTATATGTAGTTCATGTACTTATATGTATGTAACTAGTCGTATGTATATGTGGTTACTTATATGTATCTTATATCTGTATTTAAATATAATATATACCAATTAGTATTTATATCTTTTTGTAATTCCTTATATACATATGTTACGTATTTACATATAATATATACCAATTAGTATTTATATCTTTCTGTAATTCCTTATATACATATGTTACTTATTTACATATAATATATACCAATTAGTATTAATATCTTTTTGTAATTCCTTATATACATATGTTACTTATTTACATCTGGAATAACCTGTATGTATCTGCTATTACTTATACCTGTACTTACATCACGGCCGTGTTTAGATTATCTCGTCTGGTAAATTGTCAAGTGTGGCTACAGGGTCACCAAGGTTAAGGATAAATTTCGCCCAGGGACAGAAACTGCTTAAAGCTCGATTGTGTGCTTCGGTACGGCTGATCGACGAGAAAGCGTACCAGATGCGTTTTCGACGATTGTCAGTTTCTTTTGTGTTCTGTTACAAGGCGAAGAAAAAGATGCAAAGTCATAGTCAGAAACAATTATTTTTTTTTGGCTATCGGAGTAATCCTCGATATATAGATGCTCGATCTAGACTAGGGTATCTAGCAATGCAGAAATACCCTGAAATAGAATACGTCCTTGTGTGATCCAAGGCACCCGTGGTGACAACCTATCATACTGCGTTCAGTGTCCGTGTGCGAGCTTTTGTTCCCGAAACCGTCGTCTGACAGAATGTGATTTGATGCTAAATTGAAAATGTCACCTGTTTATGAAATATTGGATTATGTACGATAGTTTGAATATGCAGTTTAAACACATGGCGCTATGGAGTCTCGCGAACATAAGGCATGTAGGTCGTATTAAACTGAGGGACAGCAAAGCATAGTACGACGTTATTAAAGGATTCCATACCATACATTCTTCTGACACATGTTGTGAAAAACATTAGTTTTACAACCGACTTCATGTCGAATATGCCCAGGTAGCATATCAATATTGTCACAACTTCACAATGTCCTTCGGCATGCCACAAGTATTCACCATTGCCACTGACGTATGAAATGAGAGTAAACTAACTTAATTGCCTGTTCCGAATGCATGCGAAGGTATAGTGGCTCGTAATAACGGCCAATGTTTATTTTTATTATGGTATAGCCCACGACGTTGCACAGTAAATACCCCCCCCCCCAACACACACACACACACACAGACACACACACACACACCCACACCCCACACACACACACACACACCACCCACCCCCTCTCTCTCTCTCTTTCTCTCTCTCTCTCTCTCCCGCTGTTCACTGTAGTTTGTACACAATAAACAACTCGCCAGGAAGCGTTTAAAGCAAACCTGCGACGATTTCTGTGTAACGTTCACGAACAACGCGCAATGAAAAATCTTAATACAGGAACTTTAGGAATGTCGCCTTACTTTGACGTATATGCTGTAAAGAGATAAACATCGTACACCAGAAATAATGCAAATATGTGCGTGTTTCATGTGACAGGATCTCAATATAGCAGTACGTATATAAACGATAAGCGGACTCACCTGTGACAAACCGTCCGAATGCTGGGTCAAACAGTTTGAGTAACATTGCCCCCACAAAATCCTTTGGTTTTCACATCTGATCGCGCACAGTATCCCCAGAACTAGGGTCAGTTCCCCAAGGTAGCGCCCCGTCATCGCTACATCGGGGACTCCGTCTAAGTTTTTCACATCTACGACTCGGAATACTTCAACAACTACGGCTACCTTGCTCAACTAACTTTTTTAGTCGTCTGCACAAGCGCTTGCGGTCACGCCGTGGTATGATTGGTCGATATTTTTACCTCAGGTTGTCCTGATTGGTCGACATGGGGCACATTCACAAGTACTAGTGTATATTATCGGGAGCTTGAATCAAAGCGATTTGATAGACCACTACGGATCTTGTTTGAGTATTTTGCAGTCATGAATGGCTCTTGGTCACATTGTACCAAAAACTTAACATTCTCCGCGACCATAACGTTGTGTGCGTGTTTAACAGTGATTATGAAACTTTCTTTCCGGGAGAAGTATTTATGTCTCGTTTCAATAACGGGCACTGCTCTCGCACCACTCGTCGGATTCAGGTACATAAATGCATTATTTCTGGCTAAGGCGATTAAACAGCAATAATTACTTAAAGCTAACAATGACTACACGACCTGTAATGTATGTAGGCGATATGTGAAATGTTCTAGTTATTCAATGCGTTGGCAATAATCCTTTGAGAGCACAGATTAATCTTGGTATGCTAATCGTTAACCTAACGTTATTTTCATTCAGACGGGGTGGTTTCACGGCTATATCGGACTGAATAAAAGCGTACGTGCGCACTACGGTCGTTGCAATTAAGATTATAAATATCACGTAAATTATAGATTATATTAAAGGCATACAATCCCGGTTTGTTGACATATTTCATTACGAAACGTATTATACCTGAAACTATGTAAATTTGTTTTGTCTACACAAGTATATTGGTTACAAGTTACATTTTCCGCATGTCCCACTAGTTTTGAATACTTTCGTATGTTATTTTATTATATTTTTATCTCGCGATAAAAAAATACGAAAATATGAAAAGATATGAAAATATTGAAAAGCATGTTGAAAATGTAGCTTGTTGCCCAATATACTTGTCTAGACAAACCAAATGTACTTAGTACAAACCGTCATTGTATGCCTTTAATATACACAGAGACTATTTTAGAAACTATGGATCGTGTGTACATGAATAGCTCTTTCGCGTCACGCTGTTCTTTACGTAGCTTAGTAATGTATTTTACTTGTTTAATTTTTGGTGTAAAGAATTTATTTTGTATAGCATGACAAAAGTTACACTTGCGTTATGCCAACTTGGGCTCATATTTATAGCAGACGTACTTGACAAATTCCGGTGAGATTAATTTCACCGAACGCAGTAATGTTTGGCACCTGCCAATCATATTCAGCACGGTCAGGCCGACCATCCTGTTGGCGCATTTACCGTATCCTCTGACCTCTATGATTACATGCGTGGTTGAAATATTATTTACAAAATTGTCCACCTTCACCATTGATAGTATTATAACGAATATGTTTAACAGAAAACCAGACACAAGCAATGAATGTATTTTTTCACTCCTGTTTTTACCTCACGTAAGAGCTATGAGCGTACTTTTATGCTGCAGAGTTTGGCGCTATATAAATGTCCATATTATTATTATTATTATTATCATTATTATTATTATTAATATCATGGGGTTGTGTCTTGTGAATGGTGTGTTGTGTTGCCAAATGTTTGCTTTATATGTAATAAAGCGATAGCACAACGCAATGAACAGCACAAATATATCAAATACATATTAATTCTACCATTATGTTAAAATATTAACTATACTGAGTGCTCACTTTAAAAAACAATATAAATTAGGTCTAATTAGAAGTGAATAATATACAGAACCTCTAATATTCAAAGGCATCAGCTCAAAAAGGACAATAATAAACCTATCTCTAGAGATGGCAGGAAACAGCATTCACGGATGTAAACCTAGTCGTCAAAATGTACAGGATCAATCCTCCAGACCCCAATCACAAGACTTTGAATACTTATAGTTTATATCACTATAATACACAACTTCAATGAAAACAAAATGTTTTATGCCTACATTAGGAAAAAAACCGTCCAGGAGTATCGGTTGATGCAAAGAAAATCCGCATCCATTTGTGCCTGTATTTCAACATTTCTGGAAGCCGCCTCCAGTCCCCAGTAGGTAGCTTAGGTGTCTTTCTGCAGATGGCTTTTTATTACGCCTACATTTCGATTTTTCGGGGATCATACCACCTAGACCACAATCAATAGGTAACATTGTGGGTTTATTTCTATAGATACCAGGAAATCGCACATTGCTATGCCTACATTACAACAAATTCTGGGAGCACACCCCCAGACCACATTTCGAAATGTTCAGGGAGCACATCCTCATACCACACTAAATAACTTTCTGGGTTTTATTGGCTATAGATATCAGGAAATTGTACTTTGTTATGACTACATTTTTAAAATGTTGGGAGCATTCCACTCAAACCCTACTGGATAACGGGTGCGAAAATTGTTAATGTTTGCTCTGTAGACACCATGAAATCGTATTTCATTAGCTTATATTTCAAAATTTCCTGTGCTAAAATTTGGATGCTAAAATCTATCAATATCATTACCGATGCCAGTAAATCGCATTTTATAATACCCACATTTCGAACTATCCGGGAACATATCCCTCAGACCACATTAGATAACATCGTATTTTTCCTATAGCTACCAGGAAATCGTACTTTATTATTCCTAAATTTTGAAATTTTCGGGAGCATGCCACCATACTAAAAATGATGTTTTATTCTGTAGATACCAGGAAATCGTAATTCATTATGATTATATATTAAAAATCTTCCGAGAGCGTGCCTCTGTCGGAAACAGTAGATACCTAATAATAGCACCGGTCATCGACATGCGCTAATTATACATTTTAAATTATACATCTAACAATAATAATTAACATAAAGAATATTTCTTTCATAAATACACAGATTGAGACCCACCCCCGGGCAAATGGACCTAGATCCGCTGCCGACTGCCGACTGATTAAAAACTACACCGAATACTTGCCAACAATTGGGTTGCCAAATACAAATAGTAGTCAGGGTGCTGGTAGGCATTACTTTCAGCATTACGCCATTATGTCTTTGACCAAGTATGTTTCTTTGTATGAAGTCGTCAACTGCCTGCGATGTATAGTGTCAATATAATATTGCTTTGTTATAGGTTTTTATATCGTTATTACAGTATATGTAATACGTTGTAATAGCTCGGTTGAATTAAGCTAGTATTGATATTACAAGCGCGTATATACACTGGTACACACACACGCGCACACGCACACACACACACTCACTCACTCACTCACTCATACACATACACACACGCAAAACACACACATACACAGACACAATGACACACTCACACACACACACACACACTCATACATACACACTCACACATACACACTCACACATACACATACACACATAAACACGCACACATGCAAAATACACAGACACAGTGACACACACACATACACACATACTCACACACATACACACAGTCACACATACACACAGTCACACATACACACACGCTCGGCCATACTCACACACAAACACACACACACACTCACATACACACACACACACGCAAAACACACACACACAGTAACATACACGCACATACACAAATACACACACACAGTCACACATACACACACGCTCGGGCATACTCACACACACACACAAACACACACACACACACTCACATACACACACTCACACGCAAAACACACACAAACACACTCACACACACAAACACACTCACACACTCACACACACACATACACACACTCACACTTACACACATACACACACACACGCAAAACACACATATACACAGACACATACACACATACTCACACACAAACACATACACACACTCACACAGTCACACATACACACACGCTCGGCCATACTCACACACAAACACACACACACACACACACTCACATACACTCACACACACACGCAAAACACACACACAGACACAGTAACATACACGCACATACACAAATACACACACAGTCACACATACACACACGCTCGGGCATACTCACACAAACACACACACACTCACATACACACACTCACACGCAAAACACAAGCACACACACACAAACACACACACACTCACATACACACACTCACACGCAAAACACACACACACAAACACACTCACACACACAAACACACTCTCACACACACACTCACACATACACACACAAACACATTCACACACACACACACTCACACTCACACACATATACACACACACACACACACACACTCTCTCTCACTCATGTTACTTTGCTTCTGCGAACGTTTTTCATTTTCTATATTTGTTTTAATTTTGCATCTCGTGTCAAATCCATCATCCCGACGTCACACATATCTTTAGCATTACTTGTCTACTGTCAGTATGGCTGTAATATTTCATGATTAGATGAATTAAGGTAGTACTGATTTATTTTTTATTTCCATCACCCCTAACCCATCCATTTCTATTTTAGCTAGGCGTACTACAGTATCGCTATACTACAATTTATCACATAACATTGGAGTTTTGGAGTGCAGTAAACCCATGCTATAAATGTAAATATATTCACTATGTATTCATACGCGATATCAAAGTATTTTTGGATTCAATATGCAAACACATTCGATAATAATTACTTGGAACTATAATTTGTCCGCGTGCTTTAACCCAGTTCCCAAGACGTTTGCCTATATATAGTGTTTTGTGGCTGAACGTCTGTATTACAATAGTTTCTACAGTTATGTGATAAATAGAATCTCACATTCGTGTTCATATATTACTGAATTTATTATACTCGTTGGCGAAAATGATATTAGGCTCGGTAGAGCCTCGCATAGTATCCGTTTTGCCAACTCGTTAAATAAATTCAGTATTATATGACCACTCATATGAGATCCTCTATTAATAGTATACTCGTTGGACTTTTCGAAATAAGCGAATATTCACTAAATAAGGCAAAACTAACACCAATTCTTTAACTTGTTTTGTAGCCCTACCAGAAAAATACCCTTGAAACGTCTAAATACTATTCAATATATAAGTTAGTATGTTCTCATAAACGTGACAAGATAGAAGAAAAAAAACGGATTAGTGACAGATCATTAGTAACAAGTGACAGATGTTGCTACTTGTTTTTTTTCTCTCAAATAATATGGAAATAACATGGTTAATGAACTTATATTATCAAGTGGTTCAGCAGTTCAAGGCCAGCTCTTCCAAATCAATTTATCATTCGAGTTGCAAACCACCGTGTTCGTAAAACCCATATTACCAACAACTATTTCTGAACAAGTGTAATTCTGCATTTCACGTCACGTGTGAGTAATGATGATATAAAACTATGTTTTCATGTTTGTCTTTTTTTTTTAAATCTCCCATGGTACATATTTTAATATTCTTTTACTTTGATACGGATCGTGTTGTTCAGCATGTGTTCAGCTGTCCACGCGTGATGTATCGGGATAGAACGTAATATGCGTAAATAACACAACAACCACGCTCATGTCACCATGTAGGTTATCATCAGAATCGGATGTCTAAAATTAGAATTTGACCCACTTATCCGCCCTATTGGAACATCACAATAAGTCCGAGCAATCTCGACTCAGATCTCCAACACTCCAGTAATACAGTTGTGTAAACGTGTCGCAATTTTTTTCCAAATATATTTGTTCTCTCTCCCACGCTAAAGATGTCCGTGACAGGTTATTTTAATCTGACATTAATGTGCATACACGCTTGTGATTTCGCCTCCGAAGAGGAGACACTGCAATACCAGATACACTTACAGTGGTATCCGGTCATATACACACGAATCGGAAGCACATAATACTAAATAGATGATCTCATACGAGTCGTCATATAATACTGAATGTACTAAACGAGTTGGCAAAACTGATATTATGCGGCTCCGCCGAGCATAATATAATTTTTTGGCCAACGAGTTTAATAAATTCAGTAATATATGAACACGAATGTGAGATTCTATTTATCACATAACTGAAGAAACTATTGTAATATTGATTTTCAGTCACAAACACTATAACAGAAACATGTTTTGGGAACTGGGTTAAGGCACAGTGACTGAATGTAGTTCTACGTAGATGTGTACATATTGATAAATGTATTTGCATATTTAATTGAAGAAATGTTTTAACTTTATATTCGACAAATTAAGTCCCAAGAAGCTCTAAAAGCGGTTAAAAATACTTTGATATCGCGTATAAATGCAATTATAAAAATCTATTGTGAAGGTAGGAATTCGTGAGTGGTACTAGCCATGTTCTGAATCTCAAAGCATATTTTACTAGCTGTTTATCGATGGACACATTTCTGCTACTATGACGCGATCTTTAAACCGTTAAACATGATTATTATTGTTAGAATCTTACACTGGTGGCGACTGGAATCACGTAGGTTTTGGTTAGTTGTTAGAAGACGTACACGTACACAAAAGTATGGCAATTGACTAGATCTAATCATGAAAACCTGCACCTAGATATGAAATAGACGTAAAATAAAATGATGCACTGTTGTAACTGATTCCACTGTGACGTCACTTGGCTTTGTAGTTTAGACAGCCATTACGTAAAAGAATGTTGACTTAAGCAATGAATGAATCATTAGCATTCATTGTGCCTTGAAGTTAATGGTTCACGAGACCAAGCGAAGAGCTAAACTCAACATGCATTACTTATAATGACAGTAATTAAACACAACAGACAACAAGTTTGGTAACGAGGTAGTGAAGTGACGTGACGTAATGTACACGTCATAGTAGGGAGACGTCATCAGGCTCTATGCTCAGTTGTAGACTCGGCCATTACTAAGTAGAAATTACATCCGTGGAATGTGGGATTCATTTGGATGCTGGACGGCGTTCTGTGCTTTGTGTGTTTCGTAAACTTGGTCTCGTAACTCAACATTCATTCCTTTGTCACTCAAAACAACAGACAAAATGTTTGGATAACTTACATCCGTCACAAGGACTATATCAGTCAGTTGCTTGTAGATATACTACTAGAGTGTGTAGACTCGACCTTTACTAACTAAAGTAAAAATTATATCCGTGGACGTCTCTGGTGCGGGTAGATCCAAAGCAGCCACATCGAAACAAGTACCGATTTCCTGCTTCCATGAGCATTCTTCTCGCCCATTAAATCAATCTGATCGCACTTCGGGTATGCTAAACTCAAAATGTGGGTATTCCATTTCGAAGGAATCGTCAACATCTGTGTTTACGTCCATTTGTAACAGTGCTTTTAAAAAGAAAATATCCCTACGCTGTAAACAAACAATAGTTATGGTTTGACGCCTGAAGAACAATCATATGACGTCGGAAGAACAATCGGCGATTATTATGAATGTTAAAGACTTTGACATTCATGGTCTTATGAACGATAATGACTGCTATAATGTTCATCGAAGGGCAAGACAATGATACTGCCATGATATTCCAATGAAAGTAGTTCCGGCAAAAGTATACACGGAAGTTGAAACTTTTTGTAAAGTTTACACGTGTATGAACGCAACAATTTGTTGTGTAAACTTGTGTCACGTGACCAGGTTTTAGCCAATCGGCTGTCGCGAAATCGTGTAAACGTCATAGTAAGAAAATATTTATATTTATAGCATGAGTTTATTGCACTCCCAAACTCCTATGTTGTGATAATACAGGTTAATACGTTGCCCTATACAATAGTCCGGGGGAAATCATCACTAATGTATTCCCACTGCAACAAACATCAAACAAGTCAAACAAGTCAGTCTATTTGACGTATTTATGAATCTAGTATAGTAATCCTTTCACAAGCTTTTCAATACATGACGAAAAGCAACGTTCAGTGGGAGTTTGTAGCTTTGATATACGAATTAAAGGCATACTATTACAGATTAAATTGTTGTTTTGGACCGAATTGGAGTTACAAATGCAAAGTGCATGCACTTAGCATACATACAATCGCTTTTGTACCTTCAAATATCTTTTCACCGCTGTAGGATAGACAAAATTCCATTGCAGTTTACATTTCCGGTAAAACCCAAATAATCAGTTTGTAATGTTCTATAGCCTAATAGATTAAGGGGAACATTTGTAACCATTGAACACTGTCAAAATAACCACGACTACTGGTAAGGATAAATCTACGTAGCTATAAATATATTTTTAAATAATAAAATATGAAAATATTCAGAACCAGTGGGATATGCGGAAAATGTAGTTGGTTACCCAATATACTTGTGTAGACACATCAAATGTACACACTTTCATGTAAAAATCAGTTTGACCATGAAATGTGTAAACAAACCCGTGTTTGTATGCCTTCAGTATCTGACACGGAATTATAATAGATCTTTGTTGTACATGTTCTGTAGTACTGTCACACTGCGGATGTCATCATCGGTTAGTCAGTACCAACCGATGCTCGCAGGTTTACAGCAACAGTCAATAATGCTACTGAAGGGAACGATATCTCTGGTTTTACCTCCTGTATTACTAGTATATTGTGTGCTGTGAGAATACGTTATACATGGATAAATACTTTCTGCATGGATAAATACGCTAAGTAATTGTTCTATTATTATTATTATATATATATTTTAAAAAATTGGGGTTTAGAGCTTCGTTCAAGATTTTTTCACTTATATCAGGGCTTGTCAGTTTAGGGCAGGAGGAAACCCGCAACAACCGTAGCACTGAATATTGCAGTAAACCTGCGAGCACCGGCTGATGCTGACAAGACCAAGGATGATAACTGCTGTCATTCTACAGAGCGCATCAAGATCAAAGAACATGCCATTTTCAACAGAAGACGTCAAGAAAACTTGTTCCACGTGCAGTATCTGTGCTGAGCTAAAACCACAGTTCTATCGTCCAAATCCTGGAACCGTGATAAAGACTACGCAGCCAATGGAGCGACTTAGTATTGACTATAAAGGGCCGCTGCCTACAACATCACGGAATGCATACATACTCACAGTGGTGGATGAGTATTCACGCATTTCCATGCCGAAAAAATGCACTCATCAACAGTGATCAGATGTCTAGATCAAATATTTACTCTGTGCGGCATACGTAGCTACATTCACTTTGACCGTGGTACATCCTTTCTTTCACAAGAACTCAAGGAATACCTGTCTAAACGAGGCATAGCAACAAGCAAATCCACACCCTACCACCCTATCGGCAATGGGCAGGTGGAAAGATACAATAGCATCATCTGGAAAACTGTCAGACTTTCTCTCAAGTCCAATCGGAGGCTGTACTACCAGATGCTCTGTATTCTCACGACAATGATTAGTCCAGAAACCTAGACGTCTACCTAAACCTAAATAGGCATTTAGTGAATAGCAGAAACAGTATTAATACGAAACAAATGTGTCTAGACAATGATTAATGTACGACGTAGGAAATAGTAGTTTACGTAGTCTATTTTTATGTGTTGCATGTGGGAGACAGTTATCTACACATCTATAATTCAATATGCGAGTGCCTTATAGGATGCACAAAAATAGAAGAAGAAAGACGTATGGATCCACAGGAATTTCATTATTGCCTATAGCTGAAGGCTCTACACACTCCAACGCAAAGCCATTTTTGATTGAAGACTCTATAGCTCCACGATCCAATGCAGTGGTATTGCAACAGTGTCTATTCTCATCTACATACAGGTCAGACAACTGGTCCTTAAAACAAGCATGCTGTAATGCATTGACGTCTTCAATCAGAAGATGACAGAAGTCAATTGTAAATATATCACAGTTCACAGTTTGGCGGAACACTGCCGCTGATGATTTCGATTGCGTGCAAGCCAACAACGACCTCCAGAAGTACCGGGGTTAAACAGTTAGGCAATCTCGGATGTTGCCTCCGTCGGGTTTAATATTGGCTCCGGGATATACCACTGTGCTTACATCTTCTCGTTGATAGGATGCCAACAAGACGTCTTAATAAACCTTGATCAAGTCTTTGGAATGGAATAGAACGCCGGATACATTAGGAAGCGACTACGACTGTCAATGCGATAACGTCGGTGACAGCTCCATTTGGTGAACGTGTAATTGTGCAAAGAAACATGGTTATTAAACTATACAGTTGTGTACACCATTAACATTCAGTAAATTCTCAAGAACAACACACTAGCAAAATATAGAGTACACTGTTATACTGTGTAACCCTCATAGATTCCTTTCGTGGGCTTACAATCACTTCCATAAGCGCACTTTCTCATGTCAAGTAGATACGAAAACAATAATGTAGCTGGTTTTCACACTTATATATACTGTATACCCGAAAACGTTCGTAGTGCGGTATTTTCGTGGCTCAACACCTAAAGAGAGTTTTCGTGGATTGTTGTCCACTACTGTTTGACATAGCGGATAGAAACATGGTTAAATGCGAATCACTCTACTGACATTAGTATATAATGAATATATAGTTTCTTCGCCGACTAGCGTAATGAGGGGCTTCTACGTTAACAGAAAAGGTAACGACACGGGTACCCTTAACACACACATTCACGCGCGCGCACCCCCCCCCCACACACACACATACACATACACACTAGTAAGCAGCTGGAAGACTATAACAGAACCGTTCTCCACGGTTTGAACACAAATGCAAACACTGTCCTAGCATGTGATATCATCATATGCAGTGTTAAGAAAATCTATTTTCGATTGTCTCTTTCGATCCCGTGGGGACACGTTCCTGCAACTTATCTGCACTATCAGCTGTAACACTCATGGTCATGAATCTTTAAGAAGGACGAGTTTTCGACTTATTTATTTACAGACTGAGCAGCGCAACGCAGTTGAAATCATAGTCCACGAAACGGACTTTCACACATCTAAGCCACCCACGGACAACACGTCAAAGGCATCCACGGGGCATGGGGAAACAATCGTAAATAGTATCACGTGGTTCACCCACGATCCCAGTCCGTGGGATCTATTTTGATATGTGAGCTATGGATTGATATTCTGATACTTTTTAATCCCAGACTCGTCAACAGATATATATTTCCTCCACGATTGCGTATGATTTAATAGACTGCAATTAGTTACATTACTACGTATTACCTCATTTATGGTTTTGTCCAGCTCAAAAAGGCTTGTACAATCAATGCTGATAACGATTATCTACGAAGCATTGTGTACATTCAAAGCTTGAATAAGTAAAATATTGCAGTTGGTTTGGTAATACTACTACTACTACTACTACTACTACTACTACTACTACTACTACTGTAAGATTAGGAAATAGCTTAGCAAAGGGGAATGCTTTGTTAATTGCATTTATATAAGACTTTTGTAGTGATTTTTTGTTAATATGTTGAAATCAAATTATTGACACATATTATTTCCTTATTGGTGGATTTACGGATTTCAAATACATTCTATTCAGTAGTCCTGTCTTAAATATATTTTTTAAATAACTCGTTAAAATAGTGGCATTAGTCGACTTGATACAAAAACTCAAATAAACATATATGAAAATGTCATCGGGGACTGGGCTCCAGTGAAGCTGTTATGGATACATGAAAACTCAACTTCTAGTCCACAGACCTGAATCTCGTGGGGTATATTCCCCAGGGAGTTGAGAGAATCAGATGAATGCACACTGAGCTATTGGCATAGGATAAGAATGACACGTGCGGCATTGCAATGGAACCCCTGCGCCTTGTAAGAGCATTGTTATTAGATATGTCAGGCCTTTGTTGATTGCTCCTCTAACTCTTGGCAACGTTTTCCCAACTCAACGGAACAAATTAAAGAATAGTTGACGTGCAATATTAGAGGACGGCTGTCTTTTTAAAAGTTTGAAACGTACATCAGTTGCCACTTGAATCCTTCGTGATGCAACGATCTGCAAGTCAAATAGAAAGGACAATCGTATAATTAAAGCACTAGATAAAAAACGGTGTCGGCCCAAATAGAGCTGTCTGCGGAGAAACAGATCATGATTATCAGCGTTCGATGAAGCAACTCAATTCTTTATCTCCACGAACAGCTAATGACCTAAAGGAACAATGTATAAAAGTACAATTGTCCATAGAATGTCACAATGACATTTAAAACACATTGCTTGACAGAGGATGGGATTAATGTCACCTTCATGCAAACTTCACACTTTCTGAATCAATGCTCTTGGTTACTAGTATAACGATCTAAGAGCGCACTCATATAAAACATACTCCATATAGGGCTTCAGCAAATCATGTCATGATCCGCTTCACTATATTCCTGACAATACGTACTGAATATAATTTCAAGCAGGTATAGAAAGGCATTATTTGAGTTCATTCCCCACCACGTATCAACGTCCACGCATTATCGGTATGCTTATAACAACGAGCAGCTTACTTAAACAATTATGAAAGTAAACCCACGTGTATCCAATTTGCACTGCAGGTCGATGTAGGCTGCTCGTTGACGTCAACATGTCAGTTGACAAGGAAGTGATCGTATTTATTATCCAATACAACTGGCTAATTGAAACATTTCGTTACCTGTAATCTTTCAGTTTTGTCAATGTGGTACATAATAAATAATGCATGCAGACTATTCTTTTATATTAATGTCGTAAAGTTGATCGATAGAATTTGATAGACATTTTACAATTTGCTAATGGTACTAGGTATATACATTCGCATGTTGAGTCCCTTCGTACAGTGTTGCATTATACGGATGACAATGATCGAATACCAATAGTAACCTGCGTTCGTGAAGTGTTTGCATTGATTATGGGAATATCGTCCATTGGTCATGCTTATATGAAAGGCTTAGCAACATTTGCACTCGTCTGTCCCTATCCGCGGTAATATATCATTACCAAAAAAAAAAGAGAAGCTAATGTATTCATAAAACAAGAAAGGTAAACGCAACTGTTATCCCGTTTCAAGAATACTTCGATTCCATCTAATCGTATTTCGGCCAACTTGTAGCGCCGAAGTTCTGAATTCACAAGTCAGAAATAGAAGTCAATTTTGTCCGCTAACTTGCACTTCAGACAGATATTCGCCGAATTCACGTAGACAAACATTACACTGTAATCTAGTTTGACAAGATTTACTTCAAATGCTGATTTCGAGATTATGTAATGTAGAACTGCCTATGACAGTGGCTAACAGACATTGTAATGATATTTGCTACACTACGCTGTTTGTAGTATTCATTCAACCTCTGATGCAAGTCTTCAAGGATCTAATTTCAAATGAAAGCTTCCAAAGAAACAAACTCTCTCAAGCATAGTAGTGCTGTTCCCTTCAATTTTATGTAATTTAACTATGCTTCTTTCAATTATCATCTGTTATCAGACATGAAATGAGATCAGTATTGAATGTATTCGACTCAGTACAGAAAACATGTTTATTTTAAAACAAAAGATCAATGCACTACGACTCTCCTTCACACATCAATGAAAGTCACGACCAACAGATTTATAATATAATGCGTTTTAGTTCATTGAACATTCGGTCACACACACACACACACACACACACACACACACACACACACACACACACACACGCACACGCACACTCACACTCACACACACAAACACAAACACGCGAGCGTATAATCATTTAATTATA
>JAUTBT010036842.1:0-17871 GCA_032361225.1 Lepetodrilus schrolli
TATATAATAGCTTATCTATGATGCATATTTTGGACTTAGATCCTACTTCACTTATTTATCCGGGCAACAACATCTATAACAATATAGTTGTAGGTACATACTTTAGCTGACTTTTTAACTTATGATGTCTTTGTGAAACTGGTGACCGAGCAGTTTACAATTATATTATGTAACATTAATCCTGTTGAATAATCTTCCAGGTATATATATACCTAGCACCTTGTGAACAATCACACACCCACCACACACACACACACACACACACACACACACACACACACACACACAAATATAATATGACGGTGTAAAAATGATACAATGTATGCTCCCTCAGATCCTCTTCCAAGGAACGTCTTTTACCATTTTTATTCTAAGCCTTAACAGCAACATAAGGTATCATAGATACTAGCTATATACAGTTAGGACAATTATAATGTCCCTCTGTGACTTTGGATAATACCTGCCATCATATAAGAAGACATTTGAAGGATATCAGCAGATAATTCTAATAGAATAACGACCAGATACTTACTGCTTCAACACCGCTGCATAGGTTCCCCAAAACGATGATTGAAAAACAAATGATGAGCCTGCAATTAAACACAAATTCGTCAGTCCAAGACATGACTGATATCATACATCATTGACTTTGCAATAAAATGGTTTAATTTACATTTCGTTAACGATGTAGAGTGGTTGAGAAGGGAAGTGATAACTTACCATGTAGACATGACTTTACGAGTGCTGGCCAGATTGAGAGTTCTAGAGTTTGACGTGCCAGCCCCGGGACTGGCACCCGCACAGCGCAAGATCATGTACGATGGAAGTAATGTCCGAACTGTCAGCTAGTATGGCTCCAGCCGCCTTCCAAGATGAGAGGAAATTTAGCAAAGAATTAAATTCCTTACTCTACAGACGCTAAAATGTTTTTCCTAACATTCAGTCGTCTGCACCCAATTCTTCCCTAAGAAATTCTTGAAAGACGATGTGCTATTCCGCGGATGAGCACAGAAAAGGGCGGTGCTAAGTTGAGAAACCACGCCTCCTTCCTTACCGCCTTTGTGTTGTGAGACTATGACTTACTCACCAGACATTTCCATCGGAAATATTTGAATACAGAATAAGAATTCTTTGTTGTTCCCTGAAGCACTAGTATATTTAGCTACACAATAGGCAAAGTTATTAATGGTAACAGTTTAATTACCCATTTTATTATTTAACTTTGAACTATATAATCATGTATTGTGAGACATATAATTTCCAGTTAATGGTCAAGTTAAGATGATATATTTTACAAAGAATAAGCTAAATTAAATCATTGTTATTGTTTAAGATATTAAATGTGTATCGTTCAATTTTTTCTAAATATTCGCCAATTATGTATTTACAAAATACGACTTTTAAAAATTATTTATCATTGTTATTTCATCAATAAATGTGCCATACGATTCTGCCAGAAACCAATTTCAATTTGAACAAGTTGAATTTATTAATAATGTAATTATTCTTTGTAAAATATTAGACAAAGTGATCATAGCAGAGAAATATGATTCACATTAGGAGACTTGAAAGTTGATGAATTCTGTGGAATGCATATTCTCCTAAGTTACCGGGCGTTATTTCCGCCAGCAACCGGGTGCTACACGACAAACATGGAGTGATTGACGGCTGAATTAAGCATAGCATCCGCCCACGGGGGGCAGCTTGTGAGGTTTAGGAGGAACTGTGCTTCCGCCTAGAAGAAGTTAGTCCCACAGTTTTAAAATTCTTACTTCATGACTACGATACATTCTGCACTTTGAGGGACATTGGAAGTATGGGATAATCACGTGCAATATTATTGGATCGATGGATTCTTCATTTTCGTCGGAGTAGACAATTTGGAAAATAGTACCTGTTTTGTCGTCTGCAATTTTGGTGCATCCCAAGGTTCACTGTAGATACAAGATGGAGGAAAGAAACTAGCCCGTCTGTAAGTTAGGGATTGTGTCGGAACGGCAAGTTTATACGGGCTTGCTAACTTTCCAAGTTCAGTGGACTGGGATTTTAGTAATATGAAAGACAAGCATAAGCGCAAGTGTGATAAAACATTGGATATGTTTTCCAAGGAATTTCTGAAGCGGCAGCTGCCTTTAGTTCTAGGAATCCTGCTATTCTTGGATTACTTGAACGTTGCTGATGGAGCCGTAAGTAATATATATTTCTCTTATTTCCATGCGTGTTGTAAGAAACTGTAAATCCGTTTAAGGTGCAAATGTGTTGACTTAATAGACACGAAAGTATACTTTGGTAGTTACCGTTTTGTAGTATCATTAATGTTAGTGTTCATCTTGCAACACGTTGTATAAACCGTATACATCGTATTACATGTACAAGTAGAGAAGCCATCCATTGCATGTTGACACTTGGTAAGTATGTGGTATTAATACTTGGTATCACACATGTTTGATAGCCTAATCCGTTTATCAGTCATTGGGGTAATTCTTGTTCAATGTCCAAGTTCCTTGTAATTCATTGAATGCCGTATGTTTGCCTTATATTTACAGTACTACACAACCAGTAGGTGTATTTATATTCTCAAATATACTCTTTAAAAAATATGGGATATATGTGTATGTACTGGCTCTAAAGTAAATGTATTTGCTATCTGTGGTGAAGTATGATCAAGTATAACAGGAAAGACCCGGGTTCTTATAATTTCCTATCGTATGTGTTGCTCCAGCCAGTTAACGCGTCTGCACATGAAGGGAGCAGTCATTATATCTGTTTGTTAATGTTGTACTATTGCTCGTGAAAACAATATATGTCTGTCAATTTGTACATAATGTAGATCACATAATCTTAAAGCTGGGCTTGTGGAGACGAGTAAATTAAGCATAAAATATATCTAGAAAAAACAGATAACAGAATGTTACATATGATGTGAAAAAACCCATTAACTTCCAAATGTTACAGAAATGCAGAATTTGCAGGAATTATTTTATTTAAAAAAAATATCCTAAAAAGTAAAATGGAGTTACTACGATTAAAGGAAAGGGAGAAAGATAGGAAATACTTTAAAATTTAATGGCATATTATCACAGCTAGTTCCAACAAGTGTGTGTGTAATACCAAAATTTTCTCTATACTTCTTCTAAATAAATTCATGTTGTTTGTTTCCAGGCTTGCAATGGATGTACATCAACTATTTGTATATGTGAAGGTCAGAAAGGAGAGAGGGTGAGTAGTAATACTACTATTTGAAATTTTAGTTTCTGATGCTATTTTTTTCTCCAGCTGATTGCTATTTTATTATAATCATTAGATATCATCTATATCCTGCACTTAGGGATAAACTTTGTATTAGACGAGCTTCAGAGAGTCTAATGCATAGAGATTATATTATATTTAAAGACACAAGGTTAATAATCTCTTTATCATCTAATGTCAAGCTTAAATACTTCTCTATAAGAAGAAACCATCAACGTGTGTATTGACATTTAATATAGTTATGCGTTTGAATATATGCAGGTAAGTAAATTGTAAACTGCTTCACGCATTGATAAATACCACAAATGAAAAGAAACAACTTTAAGAATAATTCATATTACAAAATGTAAACAGATATTAAATGCCCTTGATTAGCACATCTAATTTCCCATCGTAATTGTCATTTTGTTTACTATTTCCATATAATAGCATCAATAAATAGTAGTCACACACAATCAGAGCTTCCGAATTTGCATAGTTATTAGTCAGGCAATGTAGCATGATACACAAAATATCTGTATACTTGCTTGTTCTCATAAACTTACTTGAATTGCATTCTCATTACTAGTTATTTCAAGGCAATTTGGTAAAATATTAATACATACTACGGTATGTTATTTTACATGTTTGCACATAATATAAGGCAAAATTAGGAATATTTTTAGAGAAACCCTGGCAAAAACAGTGTAAATAATGTGCATATTCAACTTTCCATTAGATGATAAAATTAATTATGGAAAAAAATAAACGTATTTTAATAAATGATTTTTAAATATCCGAAAAAAATCAAATCAAATAGTTTAACATGCTATAAGCATGAAAGGGACGCTATATATATATATATATATATATATATATATATATGGTATTTATTATATGCAATAACCCTGAAAGTGACCTTTGGTTTACATGTATGCAAAGATGGTCTTGCCACTTTAAAAGAACTTCCAAGTAGGAGCAATTTCTTAAAGGTGCACACCATTTGAAGTTATCACAAAGGCTAACAACCTGGTGTCCTGGTGTGATTACCAAGAGGTCTGATTAGGATGTGCAGCAAGCTGTTTACAGTTAGCACCGCCATGATATCCTTGTGGTCCTAATCACCATCAGTGTGATAATCTGGCACTGGAGAGCCATTAACCTTTTCCCTGCTTGGTAGAATACTATACCATGTATACATGCTCTATCACAAAGAAGTGTAAGGGTTAATGTAGTGTGTCCCCCTATATTACTGGAAAACATGGTAAGGCATTTCAGCAGCTCCTTTCATATGAATATAATACCGTTCAATATAATGTATATTTAAACTATCTGCTTTCACCCTCTGAGACTATGCCATGGATAGTCTTAGGGTTAGTGTTTAGTTGCTGTTCACAATATAAAAAGGAGACATTTTTAGATAAAAAACATAGATTCCTTAATACTTTAAATGCTTTAAATTAATTTCATGTAAATGAATTCTAATCACACAATCACAATTTGATTGTGCTTATCAATTTTTCTGTTGTGCCATGTTCATGTTGTTGGTGACCTTGTTATGATTTTCGATGGCGCCATTTATCATGTTTATGCCCTTTTGGAATTCTGTTGAAGAAACTACTGGGATTAAACTACAATGGTTACTCTGAACAATGTTTCTTTGCTTGTGTTGTTGTATCTATGTATTATTCCAGGGACAATTTGGCTTACCAGGGTTGCAAGGCCCCCCAGGTTTGCCAGGGTTCCCAGGCCCTGAAGGCCCTCTTGGGCCTCTGGGAGAACTAGGAGAGGCAGGAGAACCAGGGGCTAGAGGACCCAAAGGATTCAGGGTAGGTTTTAGGTGGCATTTAATAAGTTTTCATGAAAGTAACATGTTTCCCCATATGTGTAGATATATATAAGATTGTAGTTCTATATTACTGTATTATATAAAATATTGTAGTACTATATTACTGTATTATATAAAAGAGTGTATTGCTATATTACTGTATTATATAATAGATCATATATATTACTGTATTATATAAAAGAGTGTAGTGCTATCATACTGTATTATATATAAGAGTGTAGTGCTATATTACAGTATTATATAAGAGAGTTTAGTGCTATATTACTGTATTATATAAAAGATTGTAGTGCTATATTACTGTATTATATAAAAGAGTTTAGTGCTATATTACTGTATTATATAAAAGAGTGTAGTGCTATATTACAGTATTATATAAAAGAGTTTAGTGCTATATTACTGTATTATATAAAAGATTGTAGTGCTATATTACTGCATTATATAAAAGAGTTTAGTGCTATATTACTGTATTATATAGAAGATTGTAGTTCTATATTACTGTATTATCCATGTTGGAACCATTGCTTCAGAGGTATTTACTTGAACTAGTGAATGAATCTCATAGCCATACATTGTAAATTAAGAATACAGAATTGTTGAAGTAGTTTTAGTATAATAACTGATAGTTGTTTTTTTTTAATCCTGAAGAAATGGTGAAATCAAGTAAGCCCATCTGATCTAAGAACCCCAAAAGTGCATGTCTTAGACTAGCAGACTTTACACATATTACATGCAAGTACTGAGTGCTGGTGTATTCAATTAAGTTAATACTTTTAATGTTTATAGGGAGCTTCAGGATTACCAGGATTTACAGGAATACCTGGCATCCCGGTAAGTATTAATGTATATTATATGTTCAACAGAATAAGTTAAGGGCTGGCAGATATTTGGGGTGGGGGAATATTTCTAACAAATATTGGAACTGAACTTGAGGAATCTGGTGCCATTCTTCTTTCAATGTGTTTGCAAGTTCTTGAAGAGGATCTGAGCCTGTAGGCATTTGGAATTTCTTTGTTAAAAGAATATGAAGTTAATTCTATATGTTTAAAAAAGCTACTGGTCCTTACTTAATTCTTTTGAGTATATGTATCTACATGTATCTACATGCATATACTGGTAAGTGTCATGTTATCTGTAGGACAAGCTGTTCAGTCTGTATTCCATTAAGTGTAGTGGTATCTGTGCCATTAAGTTTCACATGATTTTCATTGTTGCAGTTCTGGCTGTAGAACCATATTGTGTACAGTTGTTGCTAGTCAGTATTACACTGTTGTCACCCATTGTTTCAGGGTCAATCTGGTCTGGAAGGCCCTGTGGGACCACAGGGTTACCCAGGATGTAATGGTACCAAGGTAAAACTATCATCTTACAAACAGCATTGTAATTTCCTGTATTTATGAACAAACTATTGTTATTGATAATGGTTCTCTGATCATTCTGAGGCCCCCAAATTTACAAAACCTTTTTGAGTCCAATTTTATGCTCAAATCTCCAATGCAAAATCTGTTGAGCATGATATTATACTGACAAAGGTTCTGTAGCCTCTGGGCCAGGATATCCATTTGTTAAACATGCAGACTCTAGGATAGAAATGATTGAGCAGGACACTAGCCACATAAATATTTATACTATACATCTTTCCAAGACAAACTGAGAAACGTTTCAACTGGAATATACATATACCTGTATTTTTATATTTCTAGTATAATATCAAAAGTACATGATGACGTTATAGTTAATAGCTCTGGTACATATTTCTCTATAGCTGTGATACATGTTCTTCCCATTGTAGCTGTCTTTGTATTGCCATGTATATGAGCTCCCTTATGTTTTCAGGGACAGTTGGGTTTCTCTGGTTTACCAGGACTTCCTGGTCTGCCAGGGTCACGGGGTCGACACGGATGGCCAGGACGCAAGGTAAAGTCAACCCTCATTAAATTACCTCCCTTGATGATAAATACTAAAGACTTTAAAGACTAAAGTACCAATGCTAATAAGTAACTATGGGGCTCATAGCAAGAATATTTTACCAAATCATGTCATCACATGAGAACTGGGTACCTATAGCTTTCTACCCATTATTTCACGCTATTTAGTATTGCCAAAGAATAGGCTCAACATCATGTCCATAGAAAACAGGGAATCTGTATTTTGTTTACTTTTGTAGGTGGAGCCAATTTCACATGTTTACCTACTTCTGTTGGCTATTTTTCTTTTGGATGGATTATCCACATTTTTCAGGCTTTTGTATAGTGTACATCTACAACTATCATTTATACTTCCATTATTTTCACCAGTCACATACTATATATGACATATGTAATAGTGTTATCTTTATGAACATTATGAGGCAGTGAACACAGTGATGTATGTATGTCTGCAGGGTGACCCAGGCACTACTGGTGGCTTTGGTATTGGTGAGAAAGGAGAACCTGCTAGAGACGGCCAGCCCGGATTACCGGTACTTCACCTCCTCCTTTTCTCTCTCTCTTTCTCTCTCTCTCTCACACACACACACACACACACACACACACACACACATACATACATACATACATACACACACATACATACATACATATACACACATAGATACTGATATGAATGATTGAGAAAATATGTTAAATTGAATAACTGTCATTTTCTAACATCTTTTAATTGAAGGTTTAAATGCCTTAATTTAGCAAATATGTTCAGCAGTAATAACAAGGATTTATAAATAAGCACTGACAGTAGACTTTCTGTGCAGGGAATTACTGGAGAAATTGGATTTCCTGGAGACTATGGTATGCAGGGTGACAGAGGTAGACCGGTAAGTATCAACATTATGTGATCATGTATATAATCCCTGGAGGCTGATCATTTCATCACTTGTATGTGCATTCAGATTTGAAGATAAAACAAATTGTATATACTCCTATTTGGGTCAAACAAATTCTGAACATACTATAAGGACTATATGACAATATTGTAAAACTGGGGGGTTGAGAGAAAATGGCCGTGAGTAACGATGTGCTGTATGCAGAAAACACTGGTCTGGTCCAGAGTGAGAGAGGAAAGTAGATCCCATGCAGGATTAGTTCACTGATCAGCTATTAATTTCTGATTTCATCCCTGTATGTGTTGCCCAGGGTCCCAGAGGTATTCCTGGTCCTAAAGGTGCAAAAGGTCTTCCTGGCTCTCAAAAATATGGACTGAAAGGTACCAAGGTAGGTGTCCACACAGTGTATGTTGATATCAGCTAGAAATACAACTAATCTGTCTGTTAGTCTGTCATGCCAAGAGTTTGTCCATTTATATCTAATACCACAGACTTAATCTATTGGTAATGGTATAAATGGTGTAAATTACACCATTGTTGGACTATGTAGTAGCTATTCAAAACTGAATATTATCAAATTATAATTTGTAAAGTTCTGCTTACACATCATACAAATAATACAGTAAACCAATTAGTAAACCTATAATTGTTCACGACTATAATTAATGAGAGATTTTATTGAATGATATGCATGTATTTGAGAATAATAGCATTGAATATTCTCTAAATATGTCAGACTAGCTCAGCACCAATCCTGTGCTGGTGTGTTTCAGGGTGACCCTGGTGCATCTGGACCACCTGGCAAAGCCCCTGTAGGGGGTCCCACAGAGATCTGGTCTGGAGAGCCGGGAGACAAGGGTGACCGGGGAGACAAGGGCATTGTTGGCCCCGAGGGACCCAAAGGACCTTTTGGTGATCAGGTACATACTGTAAAGTAGTCACCATAATTGGACAGACAAGATGTACCTGTCCTATTTAACCTTAGCTAACTGACTAGACTCTCCTCTTACACTATCTGTACTGACTAGGCTCAAGAGCTTGTGCCTTGTTGAGGTTTCTAAAGCTCAAACTGGGGCCTTGGCCTCCCAATCACAGCTGCACACCTCATTCACTCATCCATAGACTTTATCATGCCTTTGTTAGTTCAGCTGATAAATAGTATAAAATAATTAAATATAGATAGCACCTAACATAGGCATGCACAGTATGCTTGTTTAAAGAGGAATATCTTGAGAAAATTGATAGCCAGGTAACAGATTTGAGAGTTCCTAAGTTTGGGTGCAATAACAGTAATATTGAGAATTCCCGAGTTTGGGTAACAACAGTAAAATTGAACAACAATAAAAGCATGGTCTACATTGTTATCCTGGGCACAATAAGCAGGTCTTTCTGCTCTGAACAAAGACATCATGTCAGATCACTTTGCATGTAATATCTTGTTCCTATTTCCATGTCAAGCTGAGGCAACATGTTGCTGATCATGTTACCCATCTACAGTATTGTAATAGGATAGCTTGGTTCAGTATGTCCAACATTGTCTCACTCTAGGTCTCCTTATCATCAACTGGCCTGCTTAATTGACAAAGATAGTTTTAAATATCTATATCTGTCTGATGATTTTGTGATTAACATAATATTTAGCATATTTTCCAACTAAGAGATGGACAGGAATTAAACAAGCCAGATTTCTTTTCCAATGTTATGTATGATATTAGCAAATGATTGAGGGTCTAGTTTAGTATTTCCTTCCATGTTTAGGTAATAGGTGTATCCTTCAAATAATGATCATTCACTATAAATTATCATAAGTTATACCCTAAATGAACAGATGTTAGCAAATGAAATGTGTGTGAACTTGAATTAAATTTAAAGAAAACTTATTATATGTATTTGGGTTTTGGAACAGATATTTAGACTTGCCAAAATTAAGTAAATATAATAACCCTAGTATAATAAGCCATGTACATGTGTGTTGCAGGGGCGGCCAGGATTGAATGGCTTGAAGGGTCCTAAAGGAATGGATGGTCCTCCAGGCCGACGAGTAAGTAATTACTTTACTATTCATAACATGTACTCCTATAAACAATTAACTAGCCCCGAGATACTAACAATATGTACTTTTAACAATCAACTTGCCCCGAGATTACTAACAATATGTACTTTTAACAGTAAACTATCCCTGAGATTACTAACAATGTGTACTTTTAACAATGAACTAGCCCCGAGATTACTATGTACTTTTAACAATGAACTAGCCCTGAGATTACTAACAATATGTACTTTTAACAATGAACTTGCCCCAAGTTTAAACCCTAGTCTTAGTGTACATTTGGAGCTGAGTGCAAAACATGAGTTGAGCATAAAATCATACCCTAAATGGGCCTCATCCTTTTGATCACAGCTCTCTTCTCTGAGACCAACAACATATATGTGTGTGCTTTGATTACTAGGGGGTAATTCCATGTAATTTTCTTAGTATATTTACTTAATTATTTCATTCTTGACACCATACTGAAGTAGCCTACAGACACAGAGAATGGCCACCGTAACTTGCAGAATACAGTGCATGTGGCTCTACTACATTGTATATCCAGCTGACATTAAGATGACCTATGTACAGTAGAATGATTCAGGTTTATAACTAAACACTATCTAGAGAGTTGTCCTAGCAAAGATCAACTGTTTTTTAAGGGCAAGCGTGGCAAGGAAGGACCTCAAGGGCCATATGGTGAAAAGGGATTGCATGGTTCCAAAGGCTTCTCTGGTTCTTTTGGCATAAATGGAATAAAGGTAAGATACACTGTCTCATAGGTCTTAACTTCACTTTAATTTGCATATCAATTCTCGTCATATTATTTCTAAGTAATGTAGCCATGCGATACAAAATACTCCTAGTGGTATTGGCCTGAGGGGGTTACACCTTTGGCTAAGTTAGCAGAGCATTGGACTCACAATCAAGCTGTTCAGGTTTGAATCCCAGGATCAGCATGAGCACGAACCTACAACCCAAAGATTAAAAGTCTTGTGCTCAGCATAACTTCAAAGCTGGACAGACTCCTCAGATTCACATGCATAGAGTGCTACTTCCTTCAGAATCTGTCCACAAGAACACATTTGTTTTACATTTACATTTACAGTGTTACAGTGCAATATGTTGAATTTTCTATGTCATGTGGCACATTGATGCTTCATTCTAACATATTGATGCTTATGCAATTTAGGGCATGACAGGAGAAGGGGGCTTCAATGGTCGGCAGGGACAGCAAGGTTTGCCAGTAAGTTACTTAAATATCACCTGGAATTGTTTTGTTTATCAACAATATTATTCATTTTTCAAGTTGTCGCATTTAAAAAAAAAAATGGAAGCACCAGTATGCTTTTCAGAGATTAGTAATCATTACAAACGTTAAATTCACTAGGACAACAATGTTATTTTACTATGCCAAGCAATTCAAATTGCATTGATTGGGTAGTTGTCATGTGGTGTAATTTTAATTTATACAAAACCTGTATTGTACTGCACTACACTGCACAGTAAGTAATAGCTGCTCAAAGAAATCAACAATCATGTGGCCTATATTTTGAAATTAAACAATTTAGTTTCATAATGGGTGATAATTTGAATCTAATCATGTCTTTGGACATCAAATGACACTTGGTGGAGATTCTCTATGTACAATCTGGACATGAGTTTGCCGTGAGTGATGGTACATGTCTGTGACAGGGTCTGGTGGGAAATCTGGAGGGGGGTACCGGCAGTGGGAGGCCAGGGCCTAGAGGGAGGCAGGGCCCACCTGGACCCAAAGGTCTGCCAGGGACTCCAGGTAAAGCCAACCTTACTCTTCTACTTATATATGACTAACAGGGCAGAATGTAAACTATGGCAATGGTGTCTTATTCTGGATGTAATATTCATTATTTTAATGTATCCATGCCATGATCATAATGTCCATTGTGTATTTTCCCTCACTGTTGTACATATGATATTACTCTTAAAGTAATTTAATCACTTAATATGTAATTTAATGTATTGATAGTTTATTTTAATATAATATATGGTTTTAACTGGTTTTTATATGGAATTATTTCTTTCATTTTCTCAATAAATTGTGCTGCATTAAACCAAGGATAGTGTCTATATTGTGCAATCATAACAAATTACAAGTTTTTAATGTTAGTACTCTCATCAAGTGATAATGGTATGATAGTTCTCTACAACAGATACATACACCATGTAGGCATGAGTACCGAGTGAGCTCCTGAACCCTTGGCTTTGTGTTTCAGGCTTTGATGGTGAGGAGGGACGCCGAGGACTACCTGGACTGTCTGGACTGCCTGGGCTCCAGGGTAATGCTGGTCTACCTGGTATTCCTGGCATGTCCATGAAGGGTGACCAAGGAGAAAGAGGTAGGCAGATGGTAGATCAGAGCTGTGTTTAAGGAAGGGGTTGTGTCAGTAGATAAATAGAGGTTTATGTAATTTCCTGCTATAGTACAAGCATGGTGTATGCCCTGATTTAGGTCCTGACTACAGTTTGACCCTTTTATTAAATGCAGACCTGACCCTTTACAGTAGTTTTACACACTACACCTTACCCTCTACCCACTACATTCTGTGTCACAGGTCTCCCAGGTCAGGAGGGCAAAGACGGGCTGATCGGGTTTCCTGGTCGTGATGGAAATCGTGGTGAGCCCGGCGTGCCAGGAGAGACCGGGTATGGGGAGCCTGGTAAGAGAGGACAACAAGGTCTGTATGGCCTGTCTGGTCTGCCTGGTCTTCCTGGTGACCCTGGTCTGCCCGGTTATCCTGGATACCCTGGTGAGGGCTTTACCAGGTTTGGTCCCACTGGTTCCCGAGGTCTGCCTGGAGACCGGGGTGTTCCTGGAGTTCCTGGTCCTGATGGTCTGCCAGGACTTCCCGGAGAAATAGGTCAGTATGCCAGACCATGTGTTGTCCTCCTGGAGGTGTTGTTAAACAATTTTGAGAGTAAACATGTCATTGTTTAAATAACTGAATGATATTTATACGATTAACCATCCTTGCTGTTATTTCTGTAATTTTGTTATTACCAAATACATATTTGAATGAGGGAGATGAAAAATGACATCTGTAGATGTTGGGGATATATTATTGCATTATTATTCCATGCACCATGTATGAAGTATTGCAATATTTAACAGGAGTAGTTGACAATAGCCTATTAATTATAGTCTATGGGGAAATGTTTTGGTCAACATGCATTGGTCAATAGGGGGAATACCCATTGAAATGTAGTTTATCAAACAATTTTATCACTCAGAAGGTGTGTACATATACTTTTGTAAATTCTATACTTGTTGGAATCTCTACCTATTATGATAATACTAATAGTAGGGAAACAAATATTATTGCAAGGATAATTGGGAAAAAGAAGGTAACAAGGATATGTACAAACATTTTCAAATGCAGATTGGTGTTTTGTACAGGTATCCGAGGAGATGACTGTGGCTTCTGCCCTAATGGTATTCCTGGTGCTCGTGGTGACCATGGCAACGATGGTCTACCAGGTTGGTGGCAGATTTCACAATTTTCATTACATGATCCAGAACCAGCAGCTTCTAGGAGGAGCTACATGATTAATAACTCAAAGTGTCTTTGAGGACTAGAAAATAAAAGGACAGTTAATTTCATGTATTTTGTATTCTGAGTTCATTGTTCAAAAGCATAGGTCATGTTGTAGGTATTTAGAACAAATTTCCTGTGTTCTTATTAGAGGTGGCTCAATCCCACTAATTCATTAAAGGAAACTACTTCTAAAATATGATAATTTAACATGTCATAATATGGTTAAATACAAGCATTTCCATATAAATAACAACAACAAAAATCTTAATTAGTAAGTAATAGCCAAAATACTCTCCCTAAAAGTTATGTTGTTCTGTATTCTTATTTGGAGCCTCATTGTTAAATCCGAATCATGTGACGTCAAGAGTCCATAAACGTCAGACATTTTGCTATGTAATCATAGAGGACAGCGGTGAGCAATATCGTTTATTCACGTTCCCAAGTGACATCACCAAGAAGGAAGCAATGGATCCACATGTTGGCGTGGCGAGCCAGGATGGAAGCCAAGACTATTCACGCTGTCCTGTGCTCGCTCCCATTTTGAAAGGTCTGCTTTCGATGAGGACAAATAACAACAAAGACTTACTGTTAGGATATGAAAATCCATGGATTAAACTAAAGAAATGTGTGGTTTCAAGAAAGGACGTTCACTTCCAAGGATAGATGTGCCCTGTATTATTCGCGAGATTACGTATAGTTAGATTTTCCAGTTTGAGAATAGGCCATGCCCCTTAAAAAATACTCTGTGTTCACATCACCACTCTAGTCGTTATTTCCGTATGTATCGGCATTAGTTTAGTGATTATAAACGGTATTTTAAAATTAGCAAATAAATGGCAACATGCATAGTTCATAGCAGACTAGAATAGTCGATGTATTTTAGGATAAAATGACTAGAACGTATGGTATTTGATTGGGATGTTATGTTATTTTCATAGCACAGCCAGTCATGGGTTCACACTCATTCTTCAATTAATTTTCAATGTCAGCAATTACATTGTGGGACAAGAATATTACCACTTCATGGTTTTGGATTCATTATACATTGTACCATGATGCACTTGACGACACAGCAGAGTTGTCAACAATGGCTGTCAGTGCATCTCGGTTTTGTTGATGTGGTGCATCTCGGCATATATTCATTATTATTATTATTACTAGGTTATTTGAGCTAATTAACCTTGGTTCACTGTCAATATGCTAGTAATGTTAGCAAAATACATGCGATGTATTCATTTATTTTCAGCTAGTAAATAATGCACTGAGTAGATCTAGTTTGGTGGTGATTATTTTGAATACAATATATTAGAAATTATTTATAATTGGTCATACCATTACTTCTATATATTATAACATTATCACTTTAGATCTAGATTTCATCATTACAATAATAATTTCATCATGTGCGAAATAATAAATGATGATTTTCTGGAGGAAAAACACTTACATTTTCCACTCGCCATTTTCACACAAGCCTCCACATTTTATCTGTTGCAAATATCTTTTCAGTGCATAGGTTAAGGATTTACATGATTGTCACTATTTCACATTTATTAGTTATTTTATCGACAATAATGTTACGCACATCGATTTGTTCAAAATCATGTGTGCGTAAACACTCAGGCTATGATAGACAAGCCTACTAGATGCATCCAAACTCGGGCTATGATAGACAAGCAGTACTCTCCTCTGATTGGTTGAAAGTTTGCCTAAGCCACTGCTACTAGATAACAGAAAAAGGTCTTATCAAAACAGCACATCGTTGAATGTGTAATCATTGAATACGGAGTAATTACCACAAAAACTGTTATCATAATTGATTTATTTGGTTGAAAAATTAAAGCCTAGATGTCTGTGGAATTATGAAACATTTCTTGGCAATTTTTTCAATTTTTAATGATTTTTTTAATTTTTATTTATTTTTTAAAAAATCGGCTTCAGTTCCACTTTCGCTATCGCTCTCTGTTGTGTCACTGTCGTCTTCGCAGTTTACTAAGGGCTTGTACTGGTAGGCATTGTTATTGGTTACTCTTAAATCAACCTCTGCCAAGTCTCTTTCCATCACGATAACCACTAAATAACAAGAAACACTTTACTGCTATCTGTTTCTATAACGAAATGTGGAAGGTTCATCATCAGTGACATCACATCACGTGATTACGCCTCTACTCGTTAAATGTCGGCAGTTTCCGGAAATCTTGGATTTCTGAGTTAATTTTTTAGCTAATAACTTATTGATTATGATGAACTTTTAAATTTTGCTTAAATGGAAATGCTTGTATTTAACCATATTATAACATATTAAATTATCATGTTTTAGAGGTAGTCTCCTGTAAGGATGCCTCAAAAATGGGGTAACATTATACTTAGATTGGCATTCTCAGGAATTTTCATTAGCTGGCATATTTAGGTTATTCCTACTGAGATGGTAGACTTGTCTTGATAAATGCTAGATGTATTAAGTTAAAAAATTCTCAAAGAATGATAAGAGAAGAAAACCAAAGTGTTTATTAAGAAAATAAAATTATAAAAAATACAAATACAATAAACTAGCTAGTGGACAGAACGGTGTACTGAATGTTGGGTGTGTGTCACTAACAGGTCAAGATGGCTTCTTTGGGCTGCCGGGATTCCCTGGTCAGAAGGGTCAACCTGGAGAGTTTGGTCTAGCTGGACCTGATGGTCACTCTGGAGAGCCGGTAAGCCATCCCTATACTATAATACACATAGTCTAGGCACTATCCTTTCATGGATGTTATTGGACTGTTGAGGAGAGAGGCCTAGTATCTGTCCATTTCTGAGAGGTATTGGAGATGAGGGGCCATAGGCGCTGAGTCCCATTACCTCTCCGTAATGGACAGATATGAGGCCTTTCTCCGACTTAAAATACCTCGAATTAAAATATATTTAACAAAGTTGCATTCATCCTTAGTTTGTGTTGTATACCTAGTGACCAAAAACAACTAAAATAGATAGTTTTCCAAAATTAATATTGGAAATTTTCAGCATCTCATAGGCAGCCTCAATTCTCAATGCCGTTTTGTTCACATGTACCTCGTACAATGACTGATCTCCACATGCATAGTATGCATTTGCATGAACACATTTTGGAGCATGTGCAGTCAACGAGTGCTTCTCATTGTTTCAAGAGACTAGATCAATTTGTGTTAGTTTTCTAATAGCCTGCATAGCTCAGGCAGTAGGGTGTAGCATTCACAATCAAAAAGAGTGAGCTTGATCCTGACTAATGTCAAGATATTTTATTATTTTATGATATTTTATTTACATAATTATTTTGATTATTTTTTAACTAACCATAAACATAATTTCTCATGAATTGTGATGTTTTACTATGGCAGGGTGTGTGTTGTAGGGACTGCCTGGTCGTGATGGTTCTCATGGGTTCATGGGCCTAAAAGGAGATCCAGGTGACCCACTAGGTTTTGTGGATGTGGAGCTGTACCGTGGCAACAAGGGAGGGAAGGGGTCGCGTGGTTACCCCGGTCTGCCAGGGATGGATGGGTCGATGGGCAAAGTGGGTGGCCGAGGTCTGCCAGGCACTCCTGGTTTCCAGGGGATGAAGGTCAGTAGTAACAATGTTGCAATTACCTGGATATCATTTCACAAAGCTATCTTATTCACTAAGAGACCACAGCATTCTTGTAAGTGCATGATTGCTGTATGTATCAAGGATTGCTATGAGAGTACTATGATCTCTTCATAGATACAAGAGCTTCATAAAGTGAGACCCTGGCTACTATATAATTATGTTCTATTCCTCAAAAATGTAATTTTAATTAATTCACAAGTGAGGTAAAGAATCAGGAAATTTATTTTCCCATGGATTCTTAGATATCTCTTCTATTACAGACAATTTACATTTTGTGAGATGTTTCTATTTTATATATGGAAAAGTGATGTTGGCTTTATTTTGCATGTACTGTACTGTTAAGGAATTATGCAGTGAATATTACTGTGGTGGTGTACTGTAAAAGACTTATATTTCACCGACGCAAATTTTGCGCAAATGCTATAATTGACATATTCGCGGGAATTAAATTACATGCATTTGCCACAAAATGAAAATAGGGAAAAAAATATTCACTCAAATAATGAACAAAAGTACTACTATAACATGCTCACCGGCGATTATGAATGCAACTAGTTGTAAACACCAATTAAAATAGAATAAAGCCAAGTAATTAGCAATGACTAGGGCAACACATGGCCACAGACATCGTGAGTAGACTTTTGTTTATCAAGGTTAACAAGATTAGTTGAGAAGAAATGAGTCGGATTCATTGACAGGAAATACATTCTCAAGCTAATTAAATGATAGTTTGATAGATAAACACGAGTAACAATGAAATAG
>JAUTBT010036853.1:0-17869 GCA_032361225.1 Lepetodrilus schrolli
TTTTTCTTCTTTAATGACTTTAAAATGATATTTGGTGATAAATAGAATCTCACCCTCGTGTCTTGGAATATCAAATAATATATTAACACTCGTCGATGAAAGTTATTCAATCCTCGGCAAAGCCTCGGATTTAATAACTTTCACAACTCGTGTTGATATATTTGATATTCCAAGACACTTGGGTGAGATTCTCTCTCTAAATAACATAAATAAACTATTCCCAGAGAATGTAGTATCCATCTATAGCTCAGCATTATCTCAAAATGATAATAATAACAACAATAATAACAACAACAACATAAGCAACAACAATGTATGCATTATACATCGCGCCATCCCCCGTTTATTTTTATTTATTTTTTAATTTGGGGTTTAGAGCCGCTTTCAATATTCCACCGTTTAGAAGTACTACCTGCCACAAGTGGTATTTGTGATTGTAGTCATCGCTTACGGGTGAAATATGCCTCTGCGATGTGGTTGTATGCCTTTAAAGAATTAACTAATTTCATTGTGATTGTGTACCCTTAAAGAATTAACTCATTTCATTGTGATTGTGTACCTTTAAAGGGCAAGGCCATAGTGAAATAAGTGTCTCTATTTTTCAACATCTTCTTTCTAAAAAATATACATGTTTACATAGTTTTTCAGTTCTTTTTATTTTTATTATTTAATTTAAGTTCACAAATAGGAAACGTTCTATCCATGAAAACGTAAATTGCTTAATTACCATCACCTTGGGTACTGCGCAACCTTTGGCTCACTAACTTGACCAAATGAGTACATCACTCAGCTCACTCGGGAACATAGTACGTCGAGAATGTTCTGAATGAATAATCAGCGAAGGATGGCACTAAAGTAACCGTATGTAGTTAAAAAAGGAAGTCACTCCCAGAATTGTTATTTGACTGTTTAAAAATTAATCGGAGCTGATATTCTAGAATAAAATAAGTCCCATCTAGCATGTTTCCAGACGAAATCTTCACCGCTGTATAAAAACACTAACAGTTATTGGAATATTAATGCGTAATTATTTAGCACAATCCCCTCCGTTTGAGGGCTACTATTTGCGAGAATTCGGCCGCTCGGCCGCTCGTGGCAATTATCTAGTGCTCCGCACTCGGTCATGCGTAGCGAGTGCACAGCACAATTCCCTCCGTGTGCTGTGGGCATTAATTAGGCAGATCTATCGAACAAACCCTCGCAGTACCCAACCGACAAGAACGATAACCAGTCCTTGTGTACGTATTCAATTTGCACGTGTTCAGTCATCCGTGCTAATTTACAGTTTTCCTTCTAAAACAATAATGTATAATTCCATTTAGCATCATACATGTTGCATGCATACCCATATTGTTACAAATCACTCAATTTACTACATTTTCAATTTGAGAGGATTGGCCTAAATCATTATGGCCTAGCCATTTAAGTGTTAGAAACTGACTATAGTATAGAGACAACAATAATTTCATACGGAATTATGTGCATTCAAGTAGGATTGCAACAGTATAGAGAGATGTGAAATACCGAATAACCTATCGAGAGCTGCCAGTCTCCCAACTATTGTCGGCACTATATAAACAGAAATTATACATACATATACATACATACGCACGCACGCACGCACGCGCGCGCACACACGCACGCACGCACGCACGCACACACACACACATACTAATAGTCCACCGCCATATGACACAGATGGCAACGTTACCACTGCAAACCACACAGCAATACATTTTGGAGCATACATTTATAGCAAATCTTTCTAAAATATTTGTGATATCAAATATAGATTTCCAACTATATAGTTCACTTGGACGCCTCATTACTACTAGTTGTAATCTGTGCAGTCTACAAGTATTTGAGCTTTCACGATGAAGAATTCAGTTATTAACAAGATGTAAATAAATAAATAAATTAAAGACCATACTGGTCTGCGAGGAACCACGAGGGTTTGTAAATTATAGATAATACTCATTATATCACTAGATGGAAGCTAGTAGATGGAGAGCATCAAAATAATGAATTCTAGAAGACTTTTTGTGTTATCTGATTTATAAACATAAATATGTTCGCAAACAATTGCGTTTGTAACGAATGGTTCAAGCTACAAGATGGCACGATATACGTTTAACTACTATGCATGAAATGTAAACTACAGACAGACTAGTTATGAAAGTAAACTGTAATAGGACATACAGTTAGTGGATAAATTCATACTGATAAATTTTGAGTAAATTATTTATCAAGAATGGGCAGTATATTTTAACATTAATTGAGTTACGAACCCAGATGAACAAACCTTTGTATGAATTTGCATACAGTTTACAGTGTAGACTATATTAATGTTTTTAGTTCATATGTTACTTGTCTAAACCTTCATAATAACTATACTTAACTAACTTCATACGTTTAAACATTTCAAGTTAGATAAACTATTATGTTAACGTTATTGACACAATAGTCCTAAGGCCAGACGAATTTATCTCTTACGGTTGCTAATAGCATTTTTACATGCGTATTCCCGTTCATAGGAATGTAAAATATTCCGTAATACTCACTATTACGCTCTCCTAGTAATCACATCCTCAGTTATTGCCAGATGTATACGAGAGATAATGTTTTCATTTCAGGCCACAGGCCCATAGAACATGTTACAATGCAATATGTAATGATGGGTAAAGTTTAAATGCATAAAATATGTATTTTGACATATTTAATATAGTATCTGGACATGTAGAATTCATTAGATTAACAAAATGTGCATATGATGGGGTAGAATAATATTTTAAATGACCTGTTTCTGTGTATGTGTTTAAATGACCTGTTTGTGTGTATGTGTTTATATGAAATGTTTGTGTGTATCTGTACGTCTGTGCTTATGTATATGTGTTTAAATTACCTGTTTCTGTGTATGTGTTTAAATGACCTGTTTGTGTGTATGTGTTTAAATGACTTGTTTCTGTGTATGTGCTTATATAATATGTTTGTGTGTATCTGTACTTCTGTGCTTATGTGTATGTGTTTAAATCACCTGTTTCTGTTTCTGTGTATATATGTGTGTATATGTGTCTGTGTGTGTGTGGTCCATGTGATGTAGTGTAATCAATGACGTGGTGGTGACTGTGTGTATTATATGCAATTTTAGATGAGTTTTATAAGTGTATATTAGCAAAATATAATAGTTACAGGTAGCGTAAATTAAGAAACGTTATGACAACTTCAATTGAATGTATACATAAACACTTTTCAACTTCAACTAATCAGTGTCAACATTTGGATTAGAACTAATTAAGTAAATATGTATATATATATACACGCACGCATGCACGCACAGACACGCAATTATATGGCCTGCGTTTCATGAAACGGTCGTAAGGTAGTCCATGCACATCATGTACGCCGCGACTACAATACGACCCTTTCGTGACGCGCAGGCTAGATGTTTTCGTTTCCCGTGTGCATTGAATGTTTAGGACGTGCGAGGTCACCATCTCTTTACGTTTATCTAAACACGAAACGTGTTTCTTGTTTAGCTAAACAATTTCTTTGCCGTGTGCGTTGGGCTTAAGCATACGTGACCGCATGTAGGTAATTTCAAGAAGATACTCTGTCGTTCAAGAAGTATGGGAGGTTGTTGATCATACATAGATGGTGAAATGAATTCACATTTTCCCCAATATCAAATAAGCCAGTTCATTTTAATATCCTTGCACATGCGCAGTAATCAGTTATATCTACTGTAGTCATTACTATTAATGTGCGAGGCAAATATATATCTACTTATTATTAATAATAGTACTTTCATTGCATTTTAACTAATACAATAAAACTAATTTCATGTGCGATATTAAATCGTTCAATTTATTTAGTTGCACTTTGGTGTAATATGTTCATACAATTATATCATATTTTATACATTCGTATAATAAGCAAATAGTAATTAAATTAATGGGTTAATTTTATACACCAGATAAATGTTTATGATATAATACCAGTACATATATACGGCTGCAGCTATTCTAACGCGAACAGATTTTCACAACTTCTATTATAGTCACTGTGAAACTACAATGCAGATCCTGATATCTATATTATGTCTCTGCGTTCTTCGGGGTCAGTATTAGCCAGTTACTAGTTACTAGTTCTATTAATGACATGCGAGTTTGTGTTAATAAGTCAGGGTCGCGTACCGCTGAACGATCGTAGCGCTACGAGAGTCGTAATTCGTTTACGTTAAAGTTGCGTTACGAGTCACGTAGCTGTACGATTGCTCTGTGGAACGGGAGACAGACACGCTCTGTATGATGATTAACGAATGCAATATAATCGCTATATCCAATCTATAAGTAAAAGTATCAGTTATGTATATGTTATTGCTGCCATGACTTAATAATTATGATACCTCAATTACCAACTCAATTCCATTTTTTTTTGGTTCGGTATTTATTATTCTTAAAATAATCTCGATATATAAATATCATTCTTTCAGCTATATGTGATCCATTGCCCAGACCAGCACGGACTGCTCATCACAAAGAGCTCACCCAGAACGCGATTCATCATCATCATCATCATCACCACGATCCTCATGGACCTCATACATTACATCATGGGCAACAGCAACAGCATCAGCATCATCAACACCACCAGGATCAGCATCACCACCATCGCGACGACGGTAAGGCATTTGTCACGTTGTTCGTTGTTCGTAATGGTTATGGTATGTGTAGTTGCTTATAGCCCCGTCAGACTGGGCCCAATTTCCGTCGCCGTAGTAGCGCAGCAAGGACGCCACCCCGGCCTGACGGGGGTATTAGGAATAATACGTTATCCTATGTTCATGGAAACTTATCGACAACAACTAAAGGCATTTATTACATTGCGAGGGTAGTTGCTAGGAATGTTATTTTCCTGAAAACCTTCATCTGCAACAACTTGTATTATATATCATGTATATACAAAAATATGTATTAAATACATTTTTCGCATACTTGTCTGTTATTAGTATATTTTTAATTAGTATGTTTACCATATTCTATTCCTGATTAATGGTATGTATTAAATATTCATGCATATGGTCCCACGGGTATAATTTCTTGAGGCTCTCGTATCTACTTGTAACGATCTCTTATGTTGGGATCTCTTATACATGGGGATCTCTTATACACGGGGGTCTCTTATACATGGGCATCTCTTATACATGGGGATCGCTTATACATGGGGATCTCTTATACATGGGTATCTCTTATGATGGGGATCTCTTATACACGGGGATCTCTTATACATGGGATCTCTTATACACGGGGATCGCTTATAGATGGGGATCTCTTATACACGGGGATCTCTTATACATGGGGATCTCTTATACATGGGGATCGCTTATACATGGGGATCTCTTATACATGGGGATCTCTTATAAATGGGGATCTCTTATACATGGGGATCTCTTATACATGGATATCGCTTATACATGGGGATCTCTTATACATGGGGATCTCTAATACATGGTGATCTCTTATATATGGGGATCTCTTATACATGGGATCTCTTACACATGGGATCTCTTATACATGGGGATCTCTTATACATGCCGATCGGACACTTATGAGAGCGCTATGGTCTCATAGTGGATATGAGAGCTTCTAGAAACGATACACTTCAACTTAAAAACACAATTTCTAAAATGCTATAACAATTCGAGAATGTTTATTGTGAAAATAATGTTGCTCCTAATGAAGGAAAGGAGTGTGCATCGGAATCGACGAGTGGTTCTTCATACATGGAGTTCAATTACCCCATGGCTGATGGGGTGATGAATGTCCACATTACTCACGCAGAGCAAGAAGGCACCTGTATGAACGGCAGAAGCTATGGGGTCAGGAACACCACGTTATGGGTCGGGATAGGCTGCGGAGCCAGTCTGCACGTGTGCTACCAGCTCTCAAACAAAACTCTTCCTGGTAAGTAGCTGTTGACTGTATTCAACGGTTGTGTCTTTGCTATCTTCAAATTTAGGATGCATGCATCAACTGTCACCCCTACTACAAGTTGAGTAACGACATAATATATTAACCCACCATCCTCTGAAGTAATGCACATTGCCTCAATATGTCCTTAAATATGTCAGCTGCCGAATGCAATGGATATACTAATAATGTGAACATTTATATTGCGCCAAATATACACTCTATAGCATGCTCATAGCGCTACATTATGACCCCGGTCAATACATCAGTGTCCTCTCATTTTCATTCTGAACTCCAATGGGAGTATACAACCCATGTTGACATCTGTTTCACATGATGGTTATAAACTGAAGATGGCTACACCCAAATATGCTATTACATAAAGTTGTCATACACTATAGTAGGAACTAATCGCGAGAACACAGTATAACCACCCGTTGTGTTAACGGCCCGCACAATCATATTAATTAGGGTTACCCATCTCTCATATCTTAAGTCTATCCTATACCATCTCATGCGCTCGACCCATTTATTATAAACGAGTTATATCTATAGTCACAATGAACTGGGTTTTATTCCAGAAGGACAACCAATCAACCAAGTGGTCGGTGGTAAGGATACGTTTGGTACCTCCTTCTATATACAATTTAGCATATTATTTGGCTATATCACATTAAATGCCATATTAAACCACAATTCACTCACACTACTACTACTACTACTACTACTACTACTACTACTACCACCACTACTACTACTACTACCACTACTTCTAATACTACTACTACTAGTACCACTACTACTACTACTACTACTACCACCACTACTACTACTACTACTACTACTCCAACTACTACAAGTACTACTACTACTACTTCTGGTATTGTTATTATTATTATTATTATCATCATCATTATTATTATCATAATTATCACTTCATGTTTACCTTTACATGTTGGTTTTCAGGTTCGAACTCACACACCGGCTATGGAGCTTACGGTGGTGTTGTGGAAGGGGGTGGTAAGCTATTTTAATTATACGTTTCACGAGAGCGTAGAATGGCCAGTTCTACCTGTACTAGAATTATAATACTTAGAAATTATAGTGCGTGTAACTCCATGATTGTCACAGTGCAATCGTGATATTTACGATATGATGATTGGAAGGTAACTTATACCGCAAAGATCAACTATTGAAAACAGCAACTATAGTGTTCCTGTTGAAGTCTAGCAGCTTCTGCAGCCGCAGTGTTCCTAATGGAAACTGATAGCCGCAGTTAATGGCACAGGTACTGACGTTTGATGGCGCACCTTTCGCTTCAGATAAAGTTTGCATTAATGAACGATCCAGTGGTAAGTCAACTGTCCTTATGCAGCCTGGCGAAGCAGAACGTATTATATCCGTCAAGCTGGAGAACTCGCACAGTCACTGCCATGACGGAAACGGATATAGAGTCTTGGACACGGCAATCTGGGTGGGCATCGGGTGCCATGCTGAGTTCGAAATATGCTTCTCACGTGGATACGTGTATGCCTAGAGATACGAATATGAAATAGATTCGATCATATCACAATACAACGAATATGGAATAAATAAGGCCATAGCACAATAGAAAGAGGTGACATAACTTTTAGAATGGTGCCAGGATTAGTTTGTTATTAGAATTAATGCTTTGTTGTCAAAGTGGAAAATATTGTCATACTTGAAAACGTATGTTATCCCTAACTTGTTTGGAGTAGTATATCGACAGTTCGAATCTAGTTCGTGTTATATCCACATGTTAGTCTTTCGTTGGTGTTTTATTTACTTAATTGGATAAAAATAATTCAATGATGGTATTTCTATCAGGAAAACAACATAGAACGCCAAATTGATCCTAAGGGCAAGAGGGAGATACATGTACATAATAGGCAAGAGGTATAATACTATACTCATGATCAAAAGAAAGTACACCTATCGAAATATACCAAAATCGAAATGATCAAGTGAATCATAATCATAATTGTTGAAAACTATAGTATTATCACTAGTATTTTCACTACAAATGCATTTATTATGAATTGTGTGCGTGTTTATTAAAATAGGTGTATCATGCAGTTCACAATCACAACGGTTTATTAAATCACTCCTAAATGATAGCATACAGTTTAGTTGCAAAAAAAGCCACGTAAAAATGCAACGTTTTACTCAAGAAGGTTGACAACGCGACGTTGGAATTGCACAAGCTGGAACTTCTTATGCGATACTTGTTACGACGTTTGCTTGCGCAAAAACAACAATTAGCAGACTGATGCGCAGGTAAAATGATACTGGTGTCACCATGGACTGTCCTCGGAGTGGTTTTCCGAAGGTTACAATCCCCTAGGAAGACCGCCACCTTGGAACTTTACACTTACGTAACAAAGGCTCCTAACTGTGACGTCATTTTCAAGGTCTGCAGGATCGTCGTGTTAGTCATCACACGGTGTCACATAGACTCCATACTGCCGGAATCGATGCCCGTCGAACACTCCGAGCAAATCCGTTAACATTAAGACATCTATGTTTGAGATTGCGTTTGGCATTACGTATACAAATATCAATTCACAAAATAAATCACTTACTGATTATGCTATATTACTATGCCATATATCTCATTAAGTACCACGTAACATATATTTGGTTACTCTTATTAGCAATTATTGATCGGTGTACTTTCTTTTGATCTTGAATATAATACATTAAGCGATAGTGAACAGTAATGACCGATATATATTATTAGGAAATCATAACTTTAAAAAAATGACCCCTGATTTACTGTTAAGATGTAAGGAATATATTACATGTATACAACACAATAACACGACATCGTACAAATGTACTTATTCATCTAGAGTGTGAATACTACTACTACTACTACTACTACTACTACTACTACTACTACTACTACTACTACTACTACTACAATTACTACTACTACTACTTACTACTACTTACTACTACTACTATTACTACTACCACTATTACTTACTACTACTACTAATTACTACTACTACTACTACTACTTACTACTACTACTACTACTCACTACTACTACTACTACTTACTACTATTACTACTACTACTACTACTACTTACTACTACTACTACTACTCACTACTACTACTACTACTATTATTACTACTACTACTACTACTACTATTAATACTACTACTACTACTACTATTACTACTACTGTTGACATTAATGATATTGCCCATGATGTTAACTGTACTACAAAGTTGTTTGCTGACGACACCTGTTTAGGCGCATCAAGTGGAGACAGACAGATCATGCGTACATCCCTGAATGGCTTCATTTAATCACAAAAAAAATAGACAGAAGCATTACTGTTTTCATTAAGAAAGAATACTGAAAACATTGAACTTACATTCAATGATCAAATTATTAAAAATAGTTCTACTCATAAACATCTGGGAATAACATTATCGTCTGATGGTAAATGGTCGTACCCCATTGACAATATAATTAAATCGAATGATATCGTCCATGCACAAGTTAAAGTACTTGGTCAATAGATCTACTTTAAATAAAATTTACACAATATAGGTATTAGACGGGTGTACAAATGAGGATAGTGATAAATTATAACGTTTACAACTTCAAGCAGCTAGAATTGTAACCTAAAAGACATTATATTTTGAAAGAATTTTAAAGAACTTTAAAAGAAAGGAGAAGGAAACGAAAGCTGAGTCAATTTTACAAGATATATAATGGATTAGCACCTTCATATTCACAAACTCCCAGCTAACGTCAACACTAAATATACCTATAATATGAGAAATGCTGGAAATGTAATTGTACCATTTACTCGTTCAACTCTAGCTTATCTTTCTTTCATACCAGTAGACTATGGAATGAGCTGTCAAGTGAAATTAAGTAATGTGACACTGTATCAAGTTTTAAATCTAGTATAAAGAATCGATATGTTATTACACCTGACTATTATTCTTATGGGATATCTGATATTGCTTCATGTCTTTGTGGTAATCCATGTGAAAATGCTTTCTATTATGTCTAGTGTGTCCGAAATACACCACATATCGTGAAGACATACTAGAACATATTCAAAAGATTACTATACAACATAATGTTCATATCAATGTTAATGTGTTGTTAATGTGTTGTTCGGACTTAAATGTATCTGAAAATGAAACTAGTTTAGAGTTAGTACAGTTGTACATTAAACAAACACAACGAGTTGCTTAATATGCGTATCTCTCATTATTAATCTTTCTTTCTTCTTTCCCCATATTTTCTTTCCCTTCTCTTGGATCGATTTCATTTAAGTTGTAATAACTTGTAATAACTTCATTTCGTCTTGACTAAAATATGTTTAAACTAAACATCCCCTAAGACTACCCCCAGTGTTTGATTTTTCATACTGTAAGTTTCAGAGCATGTAGGCCTTACATCCTCAAGACAAGGACTCAGTGATTGCTCTTTTATACGCTACTATTTATTTTTACAGTCTCTCACTCTTTGTGTTCCAGGCCCGTGCCCTATCAGTCTGCCACTACAGAAGCACGAATACCCCACACGTATACATCAGATCGAGGCTGAAGAGGATCTGGACATCGACGACATTGACAGGCGAGTACAGGAAGTCAATCATTCGCGAGAACTCGAGTTATTTACCCTTTACATCTAGGCCCGAGCTTTTAAAATGAAGAGTAATGGATAAATATTTCGAGGTGTCCTTCCATCTAGGTCCTAACATTTCTTGGAGCAAAGTGCTTGGACATGAAATAGAAATGAAAGCTTTAAAATTAATGATAATTAGCATTTTAGTTTTTCCTCTTCATATCTTTGGCTAGGCAAATGGTAAACTAGCAAATATCTAATATATCTGGGGAGTATCAGTTTCGAATCTGAACTACATGCTAGACTGCATGGTTATGTTTCAGTTGTCGTAAAGTATCGTAATACAAAGTAATAATCTACCGCCCTAGATAGCGTATCAAATGCTAGATTGCATGGTGCTGTGTTTCCCCAATGTTTATTTTCGGAAGGTATCGTAATAGAAATTCATAATCTAATTATCTAGATAGCGTATGTAATGTTAGACTGCATGGTGCGTTGTTTCAGGTTTAACCACCGGTCGCCTCTGAGTATGATACAGGAGTACAACGGCTTCAGACAAGGAAGTCGAGAGATTTCACTCGACGACATCCTGGAGGAGGAAGAAGACGAGGACAGCATGTCGATCTACGGGAGGAGGATGGGGGGCCACAGTGTTGGCAACACCAGCATCTACGAGGAGGCGGAGACGGCCTTCTCCTCCAAGTCAATGGTAGAAATAGCTATAGAATGCGGCAAAGGACTAGGACTGGAACGCGGCAAATTTCTAGGACAACACGACAAGAGGAAGAGAGCGTCTATTATCCCAGAAGAAGACTACAGCACCGATGAATCCGGAATATCGGCCCATTCAGACTCTGAGGATAAGACCGGATATAATCCGTCCAGTTCGGACGAGTCTCAACACAACAGCAACAAGAAGCGATGGGACGGGTCATCCGACTCCGCCATGCGCGACTCAGATGGATCCTCGTCCATGTGTTCTGACGCCGAAGTCACGGCCACCGTCGCTCAGCTGCATATATCCAAGTCCAGTGTAAACCTGGTGTCCAGCGGCGATATTATCGGCGATGGCGGTCAGAAGACCAGTCCGCCAGATTCTGACGACACCGGTCTGTTCTCCATCAGCGAAAACACGGACGAGCATGCGTCTGACGAGGCAAGTCGTGAACGTCTTCCGCGGTTCTCCCTCCCCGGTCCCGACAGTCGTAGTCTGAAGAGTCTAGATCATGCGCATTCCCGTAAGTGGAGCAGCACGTCTTCCAGCGATGATGAGATGCCACCACCAAGCCTTCTGCGGCACAAATCCAGGACGAGTCATGCGAACGTGTCTTCATCGCAGAATCAAGTTCCGAAGCCTTCGCCGTCAGCTTTAGACGATGACCACCTGTATTCAGAAATCACCATCGTCAGCGATGCAGATGAATCTGATGCCGATGACGACGACGTAGTACCTGAGGTTCCGCCACAAAATATGCCTAAGAGAGGAGGACCAAGTCGACTTCAGACACAACAAGACACAAACATCAGCTCCGGATCGTTAGCGGACATCATGAGGCTAAGCATCTCAATGGGCACTTTCAGCAGAAAGGGCAACGCCATGCCACAAAAGAAAACATGCAATCCTGTGTTTGACTCGTCCAGTATCAAGAAAGATAGAACGGCTGCGGTCGACAAACACACGTCCGACCGGCAACAGAGTAACACACCTGATAAACGTCAGTCGGTCACAACTGAGGTACGCCTATCTTCTGCCTCGAAATCGTCGAGTCATTCCTCAGATGACGACGGCACAAGTCCATACGATAGTTCAGACGATGAAAGAGCTTCGGGTGAAAGCGGAAAGCTAAAATGTGGAATGAAGATTAAGGCACTACAAAATATTCTTATAAAACAATCTCTGCCTTTCGCTAATCCTGCATTCTTCGTGGTTAACCCGCCAAAGAAGGAGGAACCTAGTTATCAATCCACACGTCCTGCTGAAAATATATCAGTACCTGTCACAAAAACAATGCCCAAAAAAATCACGCATGGAATTGTCCCCCCTGCTCCGCCGCCTCCCCCAATACCAAGCACATTGCCAAAAGTGCAAAAAAGTGAAGTCAAAGTTCTATCATCTCGTATCCAACCAAACATAAGAAATCGTGTCTCGGAGCGGGCCTACAGTTCAGTGAACTGCATTGACGATAGGTGTTTTGACGACGAAACCAAAACACGAATTAAATCCATAAAGACAATGTTGCAAAGAGCAAGTAGTGTAAAAAGCGACTGTTCTGGAGTAAGGACGCTGCCAAGGTGATTGTCTGAGCCCTTGTGTTTTAATGTTAATAGTGGACAATATTTATGTGATTACATCTGTGACTGTGATATATGTGTACATGCAAGTACAAGTATGCTATACGTATGTATTAGTGCCTTTATAGTGAACTCGATTGTGAGGGAATCATTCAATGGACAATTGTTCCCGGTGTTTTTGGTTTGTATGTTTGTTTGTTTGTTTTCTCTTTTTTTTTTCAACGAGGCAAATGGATTTTTAGATATTGGAACTCGAACCTTTCTTTAGATTTATATTGTCGAGATGAAACATTTGTAATGTTTTTATGTATCAATATTTTCAATACGCTGCCCAGTGTTATATTATATGCCAGATGCAAAACGAAATTTACATGTACATTGTAGAGCTATCTGTATTATTTTAAATAAAAATGGGTAATTTCTTATGTATGATCATAGATCGTAATTTAGCTTTGATTGAAATTATGTGTCTTAATCATACATGTAATTATTGTATAAATATGATAGTAATTATGGTTATTTCCATTGGTTATCATATGTACATATCATTAATATGGATATCGTAGTCATGTGTACATGCTGATCGTGTGGTGGGGCTATACAAAGCATTACGTCTGTAATATAATGGGTACACGCAATAGCCTTTTGTTTTCAGTTAATACTCATTAAATTATTTATAGCCTACTGTATATTGTAGATTGCCTGTATACGTGCATTGATGCTGCAGTTATATTAGCTATCAATATAGATGACCAATTGATATTTTTTGCAATGAATGATCATGACCACATATCTATTGATAGTTTGGGTGAAATATTCCCGAATGAGTGATTATGGAGTTTAACGTCGTTGCGGGAATCTTTCACCCATTTGCGACGAAAATATTCCCGACGTAAAGCACTAATATTCAATCAAAAGTCAGCCGTAAGCCTACCGCGAATCAATGATAAATTGAATCGATATAACTCTAAATTCTTACATGCACTATGAGCCTCGTATGCTTATGGCTGCCGCGTGATAAAGCTCAATGGCCAAATTCAAAACTGTCAGATACCAGTATATACATTGAAACAGTTCATATGTGTCTTAATAAGCACCAAGCCGCCTATGTCTCATCCTCTACCAACAGCTCGTAGAATGCTAGTACCTTCATTCAACTGTGGAATGTATCAAATGAGTGGATCACCCTGTAAGACAGATGCATATTTTTATGTATAGTGTCATATTGTCATATATTTCATTATCAGCTTTGTATTACATATTTTAAATAAAACATTAACGTAATAGTATGTTGTATATTATTGTGTTGTACATGCAGTTCATCTAATGGGATACCAGACAACTATAATGCATTCAATGGATGCAATATGTAGCTTGAGGTATCATCATTAATATCACCATTAATATAATAATTATCATTAGGAAAGGCGGCAGAGGCACAACTTCATACCCATCAAAAAATGCCTTCAAACAAGACCAGAGAGTGGCCCTGATTAGTTTATGCATCTGTATAAGTAGGGATATGGTCTGGGTTTTAGAGGATTGAAACTTACATGTTGATAAACCATCACAAGGATAGATGGATAGAGCAAGAGAGGAAGAGATGTCTATTTCAATCATTAGCATTACTGCATTCTTGCCATTCTTCGTATATTTTACGAATGCTTCCATGATTTGCACAATGTTTTGCCTTCAATGGGGTTTAGAGTCTTTTCAAGATTCTTTCACTTATATCACGATTTGTCAGTTTAGGACAGGAGGAAACCCGCAACATTCGTAGTGCTGAATGTTGCAGTAAACCCGCGAGCACCGGCTGGTACTGACAAGACCAAGGATGATAACTGCATTGCCACTCTACAGACTGCGCATCCTATCAATATCCGTCAGAAAGATAACTTTCACGAACATTGATGGCGGGCCCCCGGGGCGGGATTTGAACCTGGAACCTTTTAGCCCGGGAGCTGAGTAGACCCTATCTCGCTCAGTTTTGGAGGTAGAGACATGAAAGTTGTACCAAAAGGAAGCTTATGCAGTACTATCGATTTGCCTGAAATAGAAAATATTTCATTTTTATTTTAATATAATGTTGTAAACAAATCCATAACATGCCAAATTCAAAACTCTATGGAAATTAAGAGAAAGCTACATTTGAGTAAATGCACCAATGTGTTCTATAATCAAAGGGGATTGTTGTACTGCCAAATTTAGTACGTTAAAATATGCATAAGTTGGAATTTCAGTCGTTTCCATAGCAACATGTACAAAGACGTATGCCAGTTCCTTCCATTACATTAGTCATGAGTAAATTACATACACTAGCAAAGTGGAAATAGACTAGAATTATCTTGTTTATAAAGGCAAATCAGTGGGTGTACACAATTGTGTCTGTTGGCAATATTTAAAATCAAATATGGCCGCCAAACGCGCCAAATATCATTAATAATACCATCACTCATTACGTATTTGTGCTAAATAAATACATTTTGGTTCTATACCCAGGTTATTAAGCATGTGGAATATATTGGAATGATTAAGAATGTCATTTAACCTCTATATTAGCATACAATTGTAATATAGCTGCCAAAAATACAAACAACGAAATCATTATGAGGACTATAACTCCTATAGTCTTAGTACAAGTAACATTAATTTGGGGTCTATACCAATGTTTTGGATCGCTACAATTTGAATAGAATTATTATTTGTATAATTGGATGATTTATTGTAACATGGAATGTCATAAATTACATAAAATAGTCAACTTTAATGTGTTTCAGGTGAGTGATTATTCCTTGTTAACGAGACGATATGATACTATGCTCGCTCCACAAGCCTATTTGGCTGCTCACTTTGGCCATTTCACATTATAATGGCTTCTTCTATGAACTTTATGCCTGTAAAATACAACAATATATCATATATAGTACTGCACTATGCATAAACTCCATTGTGGTACAACTTTCATGTCTCTACCTCCAAGACTGAGTGAGAAATGGTCAATTTACTGTTTTCCCATTCTCTATTTTGTATATGTTGCCATGGAAACGCTTCTAGTGCCATTTTCAAGTATTTTAAAGTAATCAATTTGATATTACAATAATCTTCTTTGATGGTAGAACACATTGGTATATTGTTGTACTTGAATATACCACTATTGTGGTTTCCACAGTGTTTGAAAGTGGTGAATTATGAATATTATGAACTATAAATAATGTCCATATTCACCTTTCAATTAGATGCTAAAATTATTTATTACTGATCCCTCATGGATCCTAGTAGGATACCTGTGCGTCGGGTGTCCTGGTGCTTCCATGTCCGGGACACCCATCAATATAGATTCGGCGACGACCATTTCCAGAGATGTTTGCTAACTAAACATCGGAATCTGTCCGCGAGGTGTATGGAGCCGTACACTTTTTGTTGTGTATTTTACCAATCTCGAGATAATGTCTTTTATATACTCAACAAAATACATTAAGGGCGAGCAGATATTTTGTAGGAAAGATTTCTACCAAATATCGGATCTCACCTTGAGGAATCTGGTGTCATTCTTCTTCCACGGTGTCTGCACGTTCTTGAAGAGCACCTGGAACTTGTAGACGTCTGGACATTCTTGGTTGTTAAATAATATAAAGTAAAATTTATGTCAGTAAATGGTACTGACTCTTTAATTAATTGGTGAAGTATATGCTACAAAATATGTGGAACTCGTTGCACATCATTCCCTAAAATGTAAGCCCAGTAGAAAAGTGAGTTTGTGTTCCGAAGATACCTACACAGGGAAGGATAGTGGCTACAAATGTACATGCGCCTTTTTTTTTTATTATTGTGTTTTATATTCATGTATATACAATTTTCTTTACTCACAGAAAGCAAACCATTATTGTTTTGTTTTAAACAATATTTATTCTCATGACAGGACATACATACACGATATTTAACAATACAATAATATATAATTGTATCACGAGAGGGAATTGATAAACAGGATGTTACCATCCCATATTATTGTCGCTCCCCAACCTTTCTTCAATGTCAATACTTAGTCATTCGCAGCTAGCGAATTAGCCAACCAAAAAATATATAGAAAAAATAACATAAATAATTAATAAAATAGAAAAATATGTGAAACAAAAAAGAAGAAAAAAGTGTAAGTCACTTCATAGCGCCCATATATACCCTCTGTGTATGCCTGCCTCAGTACACGAAATTTGATGATTGTGACGAGGACATCTTCCGTATAGTCATTGCGTTTCGACGTCGGCGACAATGAAGCTTTCAATCATGGAGACTTCCAGTTGGGCAGATGCTATCAGTATAGCTGCAAGCACGAGTCGACTGCCTCCTGCGTCTGCCTTTGTTGTTTGACATTCATAGTTTGCATAACGACTGAATCCTAACCTCGCTGAATCAACTTATAATATCCAATTTCTTCCATCATGCAACGATGTACTCTCCAAAGCTGGTGGAGGACGTAATGGTAATTATTACTGTTTCATCCATGCATGGAGGTGTTTAACGAAGGATATGAATTAATCACATAGTACGCGTGAAGGAGTAGTGTCTGAGCGAGGTATAGTGGATGCAACCCACATGAACAGTGAACACGACTAGTTATCGTACATTTAAAGCCCTATTGACATGCGCACCTTTAACCTACTCACATAAGTATTTTTACACACATAATTATATTTTCTTACACAAATTTTGTCATGTGAATACAAATACATACATAAAAATGTACCTGGACTACTACTACTACTACTACTACTACTACTACTACTACTACTACTACTACTACACTACTACTACTACTACTACTAATAATAATAATAATATTAAGAGCACTAGTATTAAGCATAATAATAATAATAATAATAAATACAATAATGATACTACTACTACTACTACTATTACTACTACTAATTATTATTATTATATTATTATGATTCTAATGATACTACTACTACTACTACTACTACTAC
>JAUTBT010036864.1:0-17868 GCA_032361225.1 Lepetodrilus schrolli
ATTGTGATGTCGTAGCATTGCTATGATGTCACAGTGCAAATGCACAGCAGCCTAAAGATTTAACTTCACAGTAAAATCTTTATGATGTGGCATTTTTCTTCTATAATGACTTTTAAATGATATTTGGTGATAAATAGAATCTCACCCTCATGTCTTGGAATATCAAATATATCATCACTCATCGATGAAATTATTTAATCCTTGGCAAAGCCTCAGATTTAATTACTCACTACTTGTGTTGATATATTTGATATTCCAAGACACTTGGGTGAGATTCTCTATTTACCATACAGACAGACAATGCCAATGCCCTGGTACATGTACTCTTAGATGGAAGCGTCTTTGAAAGTTTAACGGTAAACTTTGACAAAAAGAGAATTCCTACCCAGTTGTCCGTCCATCAGTTCTGAAGAGGACCACAACTCACCTAGGTGATTTCTGGCTTATTCTTCTTTGTGTCTGGAGTATGAGACATTATTTATTTTTCATAGCAACAATGTCTCATTCGACTTCTTATTGCTATACCATCGACTCACCAGCTTATTTAATTTATCTCCCAGATGCAATCAAGTTGCTCTTGGGGTTTAGACCCCTTCACCCAATTTGTGGTGGGTGTACGGGGGTTAACCCCAGCAGTGTCAAGTGGTCTGGGAGTCCAGTTAATCTGGAGATACAGGTTAGGTAATTTCCCAGTAGAGCTGGAGGACAGGAAGGAAAGAGTAGATTTGAAGATCTGAAGTAGCAGGAGTCCGTGCAGTGACCGGAACTCGCTGAGTGGCCGGGGAGACACTGGTACTAATCCTATCAATATCGCTGGCTGCCTGGATATAAATAGAGGAACGTACTATTAGGTAATGGTATGGAAACTCGTGGGTGCCGTCCCACAGAAGGATCCCATCGCAATGAAAGTCACAAGTGCAATGATTGTTCTGTGTAACGGGACCATGATCTGATGGCTAGATTTGTAAAGATACTCTGAAAGATACCTATTGTACCATAAGTCAATTAACTTTTTGGATGAATTTTGGATAAATATGTGACGAATTTACTAATAAATATGACCAATTAATAAATTCCAACAAGATGTTAACCCCTATACTTGTATACATTGAAGATTGTTATTTTATTAATGCTGATATATTAACCTTCTCCATGTTGAATTAAGCTGAATCAATTTCAAGTTAGGCATCTCTGGTTTCTTTTAGGAGTGAGAAGGTTAAACATAATTGCTGAATAAAGAACAAGCGAAGTATATGGAGATGTCATTGAATAGTGGATCTTTATTTGAAGACTATTACATAATCATGATTCATGCTTATGACGATTGTAAAAGTGTTAAAATGGTGTGTAAATTATTACATTATATTAAATTATGATGCAAGCGATGTCTGGCCAAGTGTCATCACACACCCTGGAGCAGTGGCGCCACCTATGACAGGTCGCCTCGTGTCCGCCGTCTCATGTCCGCCGTCTCACTGGGCTTCCCACAATCCTATTGACGGAAGACTTTTGCTGTTACCAATGGGGCATAATGAGCTCTATGTCCTCTCGATCCCATAGCAGTGTTTCGTTGTCCCATAGCAGTGTTTCGTTGAAGCACATGCATCCATGTTGACAACTGATCCGTTTGATGCCGTGAAAGGTAGAACGAGCCAAATTGAAGATCTTTTTGAAGATTTAAAAAAAAATCGATGTAGTGTCTAGAGGCATATTTTCTTTATATCTGCTAATGAGCAAGCTGACAATTAGACAATTGGCACATTAATTCCTGTATTTGATCGATAGATTGTTTGTGAGGAGAATCTGATCATGCTGATAGAAAATATATTTCAGGCTATTTTTACTACATCAAATAGAATTCATTTCTATTAATGAGTTATATTTTATATTGACTTTTCTTGTGATAAACATGCAGTTTATGCTCTTATATAAAAAAAAACCCAGCTAATTACTTATTTACATAAATACAAAAATAGAGAAAGTATTTATGATATATATTTGACAAAGATTAATACAAAAATGTTCCTTTACAAATTAAATTATTTCCCATTAATTATCAAAGTTTGTATGAAGTCATTGCAAGTCGATGGAATTCTTGTTATATTTTGTAAGAAACATCAGTTTGGTCTAATGACAATTTACAGTCTCGACATTAATTTTAGTAAACATCTAACTTGATTAATTTATAGATTCCATTTATTCTCTTCCCATAATGTTGATGTATTTCAGCGAGTGCTTGTTTGTTTGTCACTTCATCTACTAAGGACGTGATGCGAGGGTCATTTAATCAGGATCTCAGCTTCTAGCCTACACTTCAACACGTTAATCTACTATCCTCTCTCTGTCTATGATTTTGTGTCGTGTGTTGGAAGGAGATAGGAGAGATAGCCAAATGAGCGCTATCTATTGTAGGAGTCACACCCCGGCTTCGGCCAGCCTTTACTCTGATGAACAGCGAGGAAACCCAGTCAATGGGGAAGATATTTGGATACCATTTTCTTGATTTCAACTTGGGGGAAAATTGAAAGTGTACGGCTCTGACCAAGCACGTGACGACTTGCTATGACATGGATGCTGGGGAAATTGTCTGCACTTGGTCATTGTGCTGATATTTGTGGATATCGAGAGTGTTCTGCCTTGGTTGAGGACTGCCGTGGTACTGAAGTGATTGACCTTGACCCTGTATTTAGAGGTTATTATAGTAATGCTCATTTCATTTTCGGAAGAGAAAAAATTACTCTTCTGGTGTTTCATACATTTTGTTGGGTAAGATTTTCTGAATCTAGAATATGGGTGAAAGAATCCAGCTGCGATGTTAAGCAATAACTCACTTGCTGAATCAATTCATATTTTTTTTAGTCAAGACATTTTCTGAAACTAACTCTGAAGCACTATTTTTTCAATCCCCTTTACACCTTCCCGTTTCTGTCAATATACGCAGTTCATCTGGTAATATTAGTTGCCACGACATGTTGTTTGGTTGTCTATGCTGGGTTGACTTAGTCTCAGGCATTGATTACCAATGGTGACTTGACGGAGTGCCCTCTACGTCGCCAGGAGGAGGTCACCCACTGGAAAAAGGTACCATTACGACAGACTAATAATTGATTCTTTGGTAGATGCACAACCTCTCCATCATTTGCGGTCTTTCTTCTTGACGCTGAGCCACTTGTGGATAAATCCTTCCTGGCAAAAATGGCTTATTTAAGTTGACTTAATTCCTAACTCTCAGCTAGCCACTATGAGTTCAGCCAACTTGACCACTGTCGTGTGGTTGTTTGTCTCTTGGGGAGCATGTGTGAAGACAATACCTTTCTGGACAAGAATGAAGACAATTTAACTGAGAATCATGTATAGCTATATGTTGCAACTTGCTATACAATAATTTTAATCCTGGTTATATTCTGACATTATGGAATACTTTTATGTTTAAAGCAAAATTATTTTGTTGTATTTAATGCTCGTGGCTGGAAATTGCTTTGAATGATACATTTGCCTAGATGAAATATAAGCTGTTATTTGATGCAGTTGTTCTTATTGTACAAGAAATTCAATCCTGGCTGTATGAAAGCCATTTAACCCTATCCATGTTGGAGGCAACTGGAGATTCCCTAAAGAGGTATACATGTGCATAATCCAGCAGTGAGAGGGTTAACTCAGAATTACATAGCTAGTTTTGGTCCTTGTAGCTGGACATTGGTTTAGAAGAATTTCAATCTTGCCTACACTCCACTGTTATGGAAGACTTTTATCTTTAAATCAGAATTATGTAGCTATTTTTACTCCTTGTGGTGGCACATTGCTTTGAATGTTACATTTTAGATGAAAAAGACGGATTTTCTTCCCATTTATTGACAATCTCGGCTGGAAGTAAGAAGGTCGACAATGTATTACAGCCATTCGCAGAGTTTGAACAGATTATATTAAGTTTGGCTCTCAGATATCCCATCTGACATGGTGCACCTTATCCAAATTAACCATTTGACTGTATATTGATCACCTATGTTTCAGCCATGTGGGCGTTGGACTCGGCTGCATGCCTATTTCAGGATATGTCAAAGTGTCTTCTAGGACTCCCAGCCCTTGAGAGAACTGACTTTGACATACAGAAATTTGGTTTTGTTGGACAATGCGAATTTCGCCTCAGGGACGCTCAATTTAAGTGCAGCCTCAACTCGGAAGGTACACAATGCCGGTTTTCGTGTTGGAATAGGGATGAACTAAAGAACTAATTGCTTCTTTGGGGTCCAGAAATGTGCCAGTGGGTCAGAATGGACGGTAGTGAGTCGGAATGGACGGTCCTGTCCAACAGAGTCCTCGGGGTGCTCAATGCAATTTACGTATTTTGGAAGTTTGCAACAGTTTTGTGGCCACAAATGTGTTCGAGATGTGTCGGTGTAATTGCGTCATTGTCGTTGGGAGCATTTGTCGATGACGATGACTGCGATAATGTCAGTAACGATGTCAATGATGATGTGTGTGAAGTATGTAGAAATCTAATTTTGGTATGCAGGAAGAAAGCTTATCGTCTTTTCACTTCTAAAAAAAATAATTTGTCAAAATGTCCAATATTTTGGTACAAGTATTTATAACGATGCTTTGAAAGTTGGTTGGTAAAGACTTCCTCTTTCTAACGCTACATAGTTTCCATGATTAATGCCTTGGTGGAGACATTGATGGCATACATGTGCCTATTATCAAATCACCATAGAAGAATGATTATTTCCATGATGTTTCTACACAGATAAATTGTTGCACATTGCTCTTTCTATGGAATTATTGTATTATTTTGTTTCCATCTGGGAAGAAAGTGGTGAAGTTGATGGGTTATGTCAGCACTAATCTCGACTTGTTTCTTTCCATCCTAGTTAGTTTCCATGGTCCAGACAAAGTTGTCTTTGCGACCCCGCAGTGCTCTGTGAACGAAGTGCATCTTCCAAATCAATAGCTTGTGATCGCGTTAAGTATGGATCCTTGTTGTATGGGGATTTTTATAGCTGAAAATAAATCCTCTATACTTTTGAAAACCCTGGAGGAATTATGGTGTCCTCTAAGGTTAGAAATACCAGGAGCCAGACATGGCTATATCTTTTCTTCCTGCTAACAGTTGTTTAATCCAGTGATCGAAAACAAACCAGCAGGAAATAATTCTGCCCTTTCGGGATCACTTCGTCCGCTTCTAAGGCTTCAATTTATTATGTGAAGTTAATTCAGTCACGATTGTTTTGTCCAGTTCAGATTGTTTTGTGAAATATGGATATCCAGCTGACACGATTTGTCAGTCAGTCTATCCTCTAGAGGACTAACATCGATTCCAATTTATCATCACAAATATATTGACTAATGTTTTCGCTAGTCGCATCCTTTGATAGTACCAATGATTATTACCATTGTCAAATGGTTTCCAATGGTAATATGGGTGTGTGATGCTCACAGGTCATAGTTCACAGCCAGAAAACGAAATTGAAATTTTGACTGACTGATTGATAACAATTATCAAGCTTTTGGTTGAAAAACAACTTTTTTGGCCATTGTCCAACTATGAAATTGTGTGGACAGCAGGCGCTGTGTGTAAATCACCAATGGTGGCCGTCAGTTGACAAACTGAAGCGGAATCTCGCAGTCACTTTAATTAGCTGCATTGGTCGCACTGCCATCTTTCCCTGGTAATGAGACATTCTGTAACATAAATTGATTACTGTTTTCGCTGGCTGTTTTCCTCGCAATGATATTTTCATGAGACAGGCCGAGTCGATTACACTGACGTAGCATTCCTGTGATAATAGAGTTGACATGTAGTCATTTGTCTTTGGAAAAGGGACAGGAACAAAACAATAAAATGACTGCAGTTATAGTTGGTGTGACAGAGGACAATGTCTGTCATAATTGATTTACGAGTTATGCAATTGTATTGTTTTATCCCATTGGAGAATAATGCAGTGCAGGGAAATCAACAAAATTGAAATGGTAATGTTTTTATAATATGAAAATAATCCTTTTTTAAAATAACTATTTACACAATTTCAGAAGTTATATTGACCTAACTGGCAATCTAGTATTCTTATGTAATTCATTAATCAGGTCACCATTGATGAATGTTGAATAAGTTTTGATGACCTTGACCTTTGTTGGACTAATTGAACTGCATATTCTGAACGTTTACAGAATTGTAATTCACTATCGGCACTATTGGCATGCCAAATTTTAGTTGTATTTGTGGGTATGGATTCTTTGGAATGGTCAATCCCATTGGTCAAATTGCGATCATCTTCACCCAATTTCGAAGGTATAAGAAACCACAATCAAGAATAGTCAGGAACTATATCCTGGCCTGGCTTGTATTTGTACTTGGTGGGAAGTAGCTGGCTTCTTTGGGAAGCGCCTGGGTTGATAAGGTCAATGACAGCCCATCTAATCTATGTTTCATGTACACAGTCACCCATGTTTTGTTCACAGTGTGATCTCTGGAACTGGGATACCAACCTTCTCAAGTCACCTGAATTGCACCAAGGGCATGGGTGACTCCAAGGGCATTGATTTGATGCTGGTTCTCATGTCAATATTTGAAATGTTTCTGTGGGAGGGAGGGGAGTCCAGCCACACCCTAGTGCCTCACCCCGATTCCTAATCTTCCATAGCACTTCCAAACATGCCGTGACATTAGAATCTACTTTGATAGTAAAGATACTTGAATGTCAGAATTACATTCCTGGAAATTGAATAATTTGAATCGAATCTCAAGAAAACAAGCAGCTATTGTCATTGTTGACACTGAACACAATGTACACCAGTATACCAGATGCTTCTGCTATGTACATGACCAGGATAGTGTGTTAATCACATCCATGATGACAGTTTGTAATACAAACCCAATGGCTAAATGGCATATCAGTCACCAGATGGGGTTGCTAATGTACATTGGATGGCTGTTTTTGTGATGACTACTGCAGCTGAAAAGCATGAATAGGTAATGTAGAACTTGATACTGTATCTAGCATTACATGCTGGAGGTTATAGAGTGAGGACTGGAAGACTAATGATGTTTACTCTGATATTTACTGCATTGTGGACTTCAAATTTGAAGGCAATGAATTCACATTTGTCCAATGAGGAAAGGCAATGAATTCACATTTGTCCAATGAGAAACTTGCTAGTAAACTGTACTGACAAACTCATCTGTGCTTGTTTATAATGAATGGTGTAGTTGAATCCTTCATTTCCTTTTTTTACACACTTGATTTTCGTATTTCTTTCTAGCTGTCTCATAACTTTCAATACTCCTATCAATTTTGTGTGTAAGGAAGGTTAATTTATCCAAATCTCTTTCTTAATGGTCTTTTATTAATGCACTCACTTCCACACTTCAAATTGAAATGCACTATCAAGTTCAGACATCACATGAGTATGCCATTGTCTGGACACACCAGCATGAGATAGCGAGTTTGCTTTGAGTGTAGGATGTAATGGTAATTACGTTCTCTAGGTACCTTGTGAGGAACGTACAATGGACAACACAGACAAGTGCAGAGCAATTTTCTCATCTCCTGTCACCTGTACAGTAATTAGTGATGGTTGGGGGTGACTGTCCAGGCCCTAACTGGAAGGACCGTTTCCATTGAGGATAATACTGGAAGGACTGCCACCTTTAAATACTGTCACCTGTTGAGGATAAACACAAAGGAATGTCAGCTTGAAGGACTTGCCTAGTAGAACTGTCCACAGTTCAAGTTCAGACTGGTATGACTGTCACCTGGCAGGACGTTTGACTGGCAAGACTATTGCCTGTTGATGATAACATTGAAAGGAGGATATTGAAGATGTTGAGGATGTTGAGGATATTTCTGGAAGGACTGTCACCTGGGAGGACTGTCATGTTGAAGGACTGTTACCTGGCAGAACTGCCCCCAGTTGGAAGGACTATTGCCTGTTGAAGAGTACTGATGTCAAGGGAAGGCATCAGCTGGCACTATATGTCAGTCTATATGGGCTGTTGTCACCAACCTGTGAACATGTTGGTCTCCCAGGAGGCATTAATCGCCAACAATCACCTTTTGTCATTTTATTTATGGCTGCACTTGTCACAAGGTTCTATTAAGAAGAATATATTTGCTGCAGAGGCAATTGGTTTATTAAAAAAGAAATTTAAGTGTTATTTTATGTCAATGGGCGAGATGAAACTGTAAATGGACGTACAAGAAGTTTGAATTGGGTGTTTAGAATATCGAAAGGGGAGATAAATTTGCCAGAAAGCCATCCATTTTTACAGGAATACTGCACAGCTAAATGTCCTATATGTAGTTGTGAAATGGAATATTCAGTGCCAGTGATCTAAGAGTGCACGTTTTTAATGTCGGCTTATTGAGCATCAGAGATCCTTTGATTCGGAGGAACTTGTCTTCCATTGCTTTTCTAAAAGACAGCAAATTAATCATGCTCATTGAAAACCACTTTTACCTGGGCACCCTATATTCATTAGACTGCCCTCTCTTTTAGCTTTCTTTTTCATCTTCTGCTAAAGTTAATCACATCAAACAGTTTGAATATCAACAGTGATGGGCAAACTACAAGTAATGACTCAAAGGTCACGCTGGAGTTAACTTTTGACCGGCAAGACGCCCAACGGCAAATGATGCATGCACCACAATCATCCCCCGAGTCACGCAGGCTTCCACTAGAGTTGTTCCCCTTTATGCTGAGACTGTAGAGCATGCTGGTATAGAATGCTGTATTTACCATTGTTCATAATGGGATACATATGTGGAAATAATCATAATTTTTCATCAGTGTGTTAGAAACCACGTGAAGAGATTGCGTTAATATTCACGAGAAACTGGATGTGCCTTAAATAGATTTATGTTGCTGTCTAAATGTCATGTAATAATAATTTTCATTTTGATACATCAGCAGCAATATCAACTGCAATGTTTCAGAGTTTCCCATATCAATACTAATCTCTTCTGTGATCATAATTTCCTTATTTATTAACATGTGTATAATTTGAAAGTTATTCTTGCCTGTCAACTGGAGATTCCTTTCTTTCACAGACCAAGAACAAATATATGTCTTGACTACCATCTGTGGAGATGGAGAAGTAACTTTAGTCCAATGGTTGTCATGAGTCACGAGTTTCACAGAACAGTCATACTGTAGTCCTGGCCTAAATCAGTCTGTACGCCATGCGTTTATTATATCAGGAAATGATGTGAACCTTGATTTTCGCCCGGACTACAGGTACAACCCTTTCGTAAAATGCAGGCCAGGATTGCAAGCTTTCCTGTACAAAATGGCGGAACTCTAAAGTAACATTAACCATTGATGTAGTCTATTGCTAAGGTTGGAATTTAGGTTTCTACAGTAGGGTCTTGGCTAAAAGTGTGCCTATTGCTTTGCTCTAGACTATCCATAGTCTCAGAGGGTGAACATAACTAATTTAGATATGAATTATATTGATTGAAAGGAGCCACTGAAATGCTTTACCCTCTCCAGAATCTAGACTTTCTATCTCCTCTAGGGGGATATTTTGAATAGGAGTATTTGGGTAAGAACAAGGGGTGACACTGACTAGCTTTGCTCTACCAATTATGACAATACACAGCTTTTCGATGCTGGAGTGTGTCTTTTGTTATGATGCCATTTCCAACTTTAGTTGGCCAACACTGACAGTGAGGGACTGCTTATACTGGAATCTGAGTAGACCTCATTGTGGAATACCAGAATGGCAGAATTTCCCCCTGGGTGTCAAATACTGGCAACCATCATTCCAAGACTCCTCTTCTCAATGAGTGATGTAAATAACGACAAATCACTTCTGTCCTGTTTAAGAAACTCTGACATTTATTTATCATTGCCACATGGTTTTGAAACATCGTAAATGGATGTATATATATTTTTTCTAATGACTTCAAATGGTCAGCATTATTATTATTATTTTTCATTCGTCTGCGATGCCATACACATGCCATTGAAATCTGGATGAAAACATCAGTATGATTCGTAACAAAATCAATAAATAATTTTTTTTAATACCATCAAAATTTATTAAACATGACTGTTTCTACTCTTCCCTTGATGCTATGATCAATAAAGTTGTGCAGAAACGATGAAAAAAGAAACAATGAGTTGGGTTGCTGACATGTGCGATGTTTTTGAAGGCTTCAAGCACTCAGGCACACACCGGTGGTAGTCTGCCCTGTGTTAGTGGACAGGTTAGGCTCAAGATGTGAACGTTTCCTCATCTTGTTTCATATTTATCCTAACAATTCAAAATGTTCAAGTTTTTTTTTAGTGTTCTGTCATCATGATGGGAGATTATTACCAATTTGCAATATGTCTCCATTAAAGGAACATATCTGTGAATTTGTTGAATTCTCACAGTTCCTTTAGCTTTAGCAGGACAAACCTTTCTTATTGCTCTTATGTTTTACTTTACTTTTTCAATGGTTGTAGTACTAGGAACAGCTGGGAGAAATTAGGAATATATCTAGATATGTGTTGAATTCTCACTGTTCCTTTAGCTTTAGCAGGACTAACCTTGCTCTTATGTTTTATTTGACTTTTTCAATGGTTGTAGTACTAGAAACAGCTGGGAGAAATTAGGAATATATCTAGAAATGTGTTGAGTTATCACTGTTCCTTCAGGACAAACTCTTCTCTTGACTTTGTTTCCTTTTACTAAAATGAAAGCTTTTTAAATGACTGCAGTAATATGTACAGCTGGGATAAATTAGGAATATATCTGGAAATTTGAGTTATCACTGTTCCTTCTGAAGGACAAATTGCTCCTGTTGCCCTTGCATTTATTTTCCTTTCATAATGTTAAAAGCTGTTTTAATGTCTGTAGTAATTTGTACTGCCTGGAGGTTTAATCTTTCATTTTGGAGAAAAAAAACACATTCATGAGCTTAATTATGTTGTGACTGGTCCAATCTGTAACTCTTGAAGTTCTGAGACTTGATAAAGGCACGAGGTCAAGTATACACTGCATTGCAGACAGTTTTCTCAGATGTGGCAGTTTTCCATCTTATAGGGTCCCTTGAACTCAATTATCTACCCTGCATAGGGCCAGTGGCCCCACCCACTGTATCAGCTCCATCACTGGTAATGGATTCCATGTTCCAAGTTCTGTGCCACAAAGGTGGTCCACGGAATGCATTCAGAGAGTTCTGTGTTTATTTTGATGCATGCATGTGTAGTCCAGAAGCATGCTATCAAAGGCTGTGTAGTAATTACTGATGTTTTCACCATTGGTCTGACATTTTGATTGAAAAATAGTGTCTGCATAATTATTTAATGTTTTGTTACTGGATACCATAGATGTCCGTTGGTTCTAGTCTCTGTATATAGTTCCTCTTACTCAGTTTATTGAAATGCTATTACCTTTGATAATGTGCCCATATGGTTCTATGTTGAGTATCAATTTGGTGTCTTCAACAACAAGAGACAATAATTGGTGGTCGTTTCTCGATATGTTTACGCCTAGCTAACCATTTATAGGATTATATTATCTCCTGACATTCATGTTTGTAAATCATTCACTAGATTAAATGTCAACTTACTACATAAAATCTTTAATTTCGGTCTATTTTCAAGGATTTTTCTTCACAAATTACAACGAATGAATGCATCTTTATTTTGCCATCTTGCTGACCAGGAGTGAGATAAGGTCAGATACTGTGTATCTTTGGTCAGCTGGCTTGTCCGTTTCTGCCCAGCATATTGATCATGGCTGCTGCATTTTATGAAAACTTTAGTCAAATGCCGGAACAGAGAAGCAGTAGATAACCTTGATATAGATTTCTTCTGTATATATCTCCATGGATGGAATTCTTGACCCTGTCTTCAAATAACTGCAGGGCTGGTACTAAATCTCGAGGTCAGAAGGTTGAACATTTTATATGCTATTAATTTGTATGGCCACGTATTTGGACATTGCTTGAAGTCGCTTTGTTAGGAAGTTCACCTGATTAATATTGCCTATAAATTCAGCGTGTTCATTTGCTGTCTGGATGTCTGGTTAATAAATGGGCCACACTTGAGCTAGGGACTGTTTGCATGAAGACTGGAGAGTAATTGACATGTAAACCTTGTCAAATACCTACTAAACTATGAGCTAGTTACAGTCACTATCCTGGAGGTTTAAGTACCTTGGATGCAGACATGTCACAATCTGACTCAACTTTATTGTAGTCTTTAGAACATAGGCCAATCATCTCCATGTGCTAATAGACACCTTGATCATTGGACAAAGGTAGATTAATAATTCTGTGTTTATATCCAGGTAATGATATTGATATTGAATATACTGAATAAGAAAAGGTTTTCATATTGGCAGTAAAATATGATAATGGTTTGATGAATAATATGGAAATATTAGGTTACCGGTCAAGTTGTCATTTCATACCAATAACCATGGTGAGTAGGTTCCCTAGTTAACCATCTCCTTGGTGGATTATGCACAAGACTGTTTGCTAGGACATCTCCTGTTGCATTCAGCATGGAGAGAGTTAGAGGTTTTATTTGCAGATATGCCACATGGTCATCAGTTGGACAGTTAATGATGTACAATATCTCTCCTGCTGTAGGTACAGCTAATAATGTCTCTCCTGCTGTAGGTACAGCTAATAATGTACAATATCTCTCCTGCTGTAGGTACAGATATGTGGATGCCAGTCATACCACTGATCGGTCACCTTCTCCGCTGTAATGGCTATTTTCCTGATCTGATCACTTTTGTTTGATCCTGGTCCATGCAGGCAGAAGACTAATGGCTAGCTCCATTATAGCACAAGCTATGCTGCATGGATAAATATATTGTGCAACTCAACCTGACATGCCACTGGTCATCTACTCTACTGCAATGGTAATTTTCCATATCTGATGATTCTCGTTTGATCTTGATTCTTACAAAACTGCTGAGTGTGGATAGTTCCAGTAGCACCAGCTATACTGCATGGATAAATTTCTTGTGGAACTCAAACTGACTTGCAGTCTTTGTGAAATAGCTCTGCACTCTCTGTTTATTCCTTAATAGTAACATGCCATGGCCGATCTATACATCAAGGCAATGTCTGTTTATGCCTCAGTGGCATGTCCACTTTATACATCAAGGCGCTATTCCTGAACCTGTTGGTCATGGGTAGTTATCCTAATGGTCAACACCCATCATTACCGGCCAGTGTCCACACTTACTACCAGGACCAGCAGGCCAGGAGGTCTGGCACATGTTGCCAGGAATTCCCGGAATCTGCACGCCAGGGGAAACGGACAAGCAAGGACATGATTGTTAGAATTCTAGAACCATCGATGGTGGATAGCATATTTGCTACATATCTGTCTGGCATGTGAAGTGCTGCTTTCTCTGGGATATTTATAAATCCAGTGCCAAAAGACAGTGACAGTTATGATTCAGATGCTGGATTGCTTGGCCAGAGCCGATGAAGAATTTGCGTGGGTATCAATTAGTGGTGATCAGGACAGTTTGTTTGGGGTCCTGGAAGTTCAAATATATTGTCTTTGGGTGTGTTGTTTCACAACAATAACTTGCATGCTTAATTTTTTACAGTTTTGTCTGGCAGTGAACAACTTTATCATTTTCTAATGAATAATTATTTATTGTAATATTGTATCCAAAGCCCAATTGGCATTCAATTTAAATATATTCTGAAATGTTTGAATAAAATTGAATTACAGATTTTGTATACTGTCATTACCAGTTTACTTACTTTGACTGAGACAAAACAGTAGAGTTGGGCATCTATGGAGGCCCCCACATGTTTGGCTTTGGGCATGTATTGAGGCACCCCATGGGTGGCTCTGGATACATCTGTTATCTCCATGTGAGATCAGTGTCTGAATAATTACCTCTGTACATCCCACTGATAACTGCATGTAGATACTTGCTGGATAAGGTAGAGCCAGCCCAGCTTATTTCATGCCTTTGAAATGGTTGAAAATTTGCCAACATTCTTATAATTGATTACATCGATAGTTTTGTAAGAGATCATTATTGAAGATAACATTCTTCCATCAGTTTGTAATTGGAATTGTTGGTTTTGGGGTAAAACCAAATTGTTGAATCGCAAACATAGTTTTATTACATATTACACATGCATTGATGGACTGAAGCAAGGGTTTCTGATAATTATTTTATTAGCATATGATAGAAAACTAGGGTTGAGCACTAATTGGTATGAAATATTTGACCAAAATAGACCTGCATAGCATTAATTAGATTGCGTGTACAAGCACTGATTACCGTTGTGTTCTACATCCAGCTTTAATAAAATATTGGTATAGTGCTTTCAAGGGATGAAGTTATAAATAGCCACTGGAAGACAATCTGTATCATCCCACGGAGCAAGTAGAATTGATTTTAAGTTCCCGGAAAACACCCACATGGTCTACTTTTAACTCCTGTTACTTTTTGCTTGGTCTAACATTATATTTATTTAATCTATAGATAATTAACCACATTGAAAGCACATGTTGTCAATCATCCTTCTTTTGGAGGAGATTTTTAGTAAATGTTGGTGTGTAATTATTCCATAGATACCTTTCAAAATGTGAAAATCTGATGGTTCTTGGACTACAGGCTATATTAGGAAAAAGCAACATGGAACTTAGTTGTCGACTTTGCTGTTAAAGTCTTCATGTTCTTTTACTAAAGTGATGTATGGCTAACTTTCAAAATGATGAAAGCTTATGGTTCTGACCTACATGCGAATTTTGGAAAAAGCAACATAGAACTTAGTTGTTGACTTGGCTGTTAGAGTTCATGTTCTTTTATAAAGCTAATATAGTTTCTACTGTCTGGAAAAAGCCCCAAATGAGAAGGAAAGAAATGGCGATGCACATGACTACTCTGACAACGACATGCAACAACTCGGTGGAGGGACTCAACTGGACCAAGTATGGTCTTTGGCTAGTTTTCAGTGCAATCGAAACCTGTTCTCGATGGCGTCCCTGCCTGAAGGTGCTCATGATCCACGCCCTGCATCCTACAAGTGCGTTAATTATTTCCAGTTCGGACTGCCGACATGTCACCATGTCAATCTACTCCAGAGGCCCCCAGGGAGCCTGCCCATTGTCTCTGCACAGATGCCACCAGGCTGCAAATGTCACTGGTAAACAGTGTGTGGCAACGTAGATGCTTGCCACATTGAACTTTAGAGGGATGGGTACCATGCTAAAAATATTGCACTTGTTTCCATATCAGCCCTTTTAGAAGTGGTTCCTGGCTGGGTTCTCAGACGTGTTCATCGAGAAAATGTCAGTATGAAGTAGACGGGTGTATGTAAGAGATAAGCCAGGTTACTCAATACATGACAATGAAGAGTAGTCATCACTGCGAACTAGCTGCTCTGTATTCAATTATCGTCCATTGATATTTTCATGCACTTTCGTTTCCTAATGTCACGGCATGTTTTTGTCATCTGCGTGCTTACTTTCAATCCTCACTTGAATTTGTGATGTTTCTGATTATTTCTTGTGAAAACAAATCTGATGCCACTGCATTTTTATTGATTTAACTTTGGTATTGTCAGGTGAAGGCTTCAGATAGGAAGTTGTTTATCATCCTGTAGCCTTATAACCTTCCAGGAATCGGATTTCAATCCGGTAGAATTATTGTATTATAATTCACTTTTCATTTTATACTTTTAATTAAATGGTCTCTATTTAAATTCAATAAATGATCATCTATTAATCAAATATTCTTGTTTACCAATCCTCATTCATTATACAGTATATGTACATTTACAGTAATGAGTATATATGAATGAATACAATTTTAATTTTAATCAAATCAAATATTATTTTGTAAATTCCATAAATATTGTACATTTATATAAGTTTCATAAATGATTATAGAAATGTTTCAGAATAAACACATCTTATAATATATGTACTAACGTCAACTATGCTTAGGTATTGCAATCAATATTAATATCTACTGCACTGAAATCTTCAAGATGCCAGGTAATAAAAGATACTATTTTAGTGTAGGTAGAGCTGTTATCAAGTGTGGTGGCATGACAGAGGTGCTGAAGGAATGTTTCTGTGGAGTAAGAGAAACACTTCTCACGTCTGTATGTGCTATGTACTGGCTAATGTAGGAAGGAGAGACATAGTCATCCACATTAACTTGATGTACGACATATTTAATGGAATTGGACATACACATCATTATTGTAGCACATTTTGTGTATTACTGCATCAATACCATGCCATCAGAGATGATTTCTTTGGCATGGAGATGTGTTGTTCACCCACTATCCAATAGGATTGTTTCTTCAGGAAAGAAATTCCGGCATCATTGTCTTACATCACCATATGTCGGTAGGAATATGGAAGAAGACTGGTCAAGGAACACCTCCTCGCTGAATGCATCATATCAGAAGCTGTCAGATCCTACTGCTCGAAGGCAATGGAACGTGAGATTTTCAATCAGCATGAAATTGACAATAATTGACAGGTTGTCTGTTCCTTCTTGCAATCATTCGATGATATGTCTGTCAGCGTCCATCGAGGCTCTTTGATCGAATTACTAAATATGTACACTAACTAAAATGTCAGGTGGAAGGGTTTTGCGGGTGTTCTGGTTCGGATTATCGCAGAAATCCTACTCGTGAGTAGCTGAAGGGAACTTGTCTGATGTCCAGTCTGGCCTCGCAAAGGATAAGTCTCAGAGTGTGGCTGGATAAGTCTCAGAATGAGACTGGATCGGGATGGCAAAGGTTACGTATGGGGGTGGGGGATGAAAGAACGTCAACATGTGATGTTTACGCAGGTGTAACGTTTACCCCAGGAGATGTGCATGCCCTGCAGGATGTCGGAGCTACAGATTCCAAGACCTACATTCATGTTGCTTCTCAAAGCACTCCCTGGGGCCAGAGTATAACAGGAACCGGGTAAACCAATCACTGGCATTTGATCTGGGGGCTACTGCATGGCACGGGCAATATTCGAGCAGATCCCATTGCCAATGGTTGGGTCGGACTTGTAGATTTGGGCAATTAAGGCTCAGGTGATGGTATGGTGGACAAAACCAACATTTTTCTGATTAGGTCATGACCTCGGATGAAACTGTTTTAGACCTGCCTTTTTTTATCCAAGACCTTTGATCAAGAAGCTGTCAATGCAGTTCCTTTGCCGTCGGATACTCATTAAAGTACACAGGGTAGCCTACGTAATGCAGAGGTAATTGTGTTCAACAATAGGATGACATTTCCCCCAAGGATGACGTGTGTGCATTTCTTGGTAAAACTCTGAGGTGCAGCTCCACTTGATGCTATTATCATCCTATTGTTTCCCATTGATTCTTGTTTGAAAGAATTACAGAATGAAATTTCTATTTACATTGTCTCATATGAAATTTTAAAACTCATATTTTTTTAATTCTCTTTCAGATTCCTGGATATTACAAAGAAATGAAGATACGTGGCATATTGAGGTATGTATTACCCGAAAGCATTTTAATAATGTGAAGTACCAGGCCCAGAGTTTATGAAATCTTTCTTTTTCAATACGATTTCATGCTCAAATCAAAGTTTTGTTCACAAATCCCCATATAAATTTTGAGTTTGAGCATGAAGTCGTATTAAAAAAGTTTCATAATCTCAGGGTCTAATGTTTTGGTACCATGTATTTATGTCATTCTTAAGTAACATTTCATTACGTGTCAAGCCTAAACACAATTCCATTGTCTCATAGCATCATCTCTACAATTGTTATATAATTATATGGGTATCGATTGTGCTCTATCATATATCATTTTCTATCTACTGTAAATCAGGAAATTAATGCGAGCAGGATATTAATGCGAAAAATGCGACTGGCTTGTGGTCGCATTTAATTCCTACGCATTAAATA
>JAUTBT010036875.1:0-17868 GCA_032361225.1 Lepetodrilus schrolli
GTCAGTTTAGGGCAGGAGGAAACCCGCAACATCCGTAGCGCTGAATGTTACAGTAAACCTGCGAGCATCGGCTGGTAACATCAATATGTCTTTAACAGGTCATATTAAAGTCTGTCTAGTGGGTGCGAGTGTATTTAAAACAAAGAGTAGGCCTGCTCCGAAACGGTGCCAAATATCCTTAAGTTTCAAGCATTTTAGCTACATTATCGCTAATTTTTATCTAAAATACCTACTCGTAGCTGACGGGACTGACGTTGATTTTGAGTGCCAGGCTGCCGGACTCGAACTTGTTGCAGAGAGTGACGTTGTTTCCAAACAGACAATACCTTGGCATCTTCGTACCTACGACCCCCGCCAGAACAGACCCAGTGTGTATACCAATCCGCATCTAGAAGAACAACGGAACATGGCATTGATTGGACAGTTGGCCGACATTCCACAGTACACGGGACCTGATTGGTCAGTTTTTCATTAGTGACATGCATTTGTTTAGCCAGAGTGACAGCTTATACTATGAAGATAATAAGTTAAAATCAATTAATATTAATGAAATTTTAGTAATATCTTTGGATATGACTTTTGTGATGAATGTGTTCCTGAATAAAAAAAAATTAAAATATTAGATCTATTCAATCAAATTACACCTGCAGAAAAAGAAGCAATGCAATATTATGTATCGAATATGGTATCAAATAGATTATGCGTAGGTCGAAGATTGTATCCGAATCAAGGTATGGTTTCTCTAAGCTCTCATCTCTCGTAAGTGTACGATACCCATGTGTAAGAGTTCGCTACGAGAGCGCTATGGTCTCGTAGTAAATACGAGAGCTTCGAGAACCGATATCCAGTTTATTACTTTTAGTAACATAACCTCGGTAATATACATTCAGTACGTCCTCGCAAATTCATGCCAGAGCCCTTGCACGCTGTATTAAATGACGCGTGGTGTATCATGTTTCGGGGATGATAATGGACTACATTTCTGGTTTAGTACGAAACGTTCAAATAACCGCGCGTCATTGCTGGTTCTCTCAAGCTACTATACGTTAATCTTTCGAAACGCTTAGTGATGTTTATTATATATAAACATTTACGCAAGACATACGAAACGTTTGAACAAACATAATACGATATTTCCGCGCAGCCAATTGAGACGTATTTAGATAGATGGCAGTTCTAACTAACATATCACCAGACAGTTATTAGACTGATCGTAGCCATAACTCTTTGAGGTGCATATAATAAATAACTGTAGACGTATGCGCGTTATAACCAAGATGGCAAGTGTGCACATTAAACTATATCCTCCGTGATGTGAATGTCTGGTTATATTGCCAGAATACGACTGCAACTCGACTAAGATCCGGAACGTAAATGACTGATATATAAAAACAGACACTTTATTTAGCAATACGTGTTCCAGAAATATACGTGGAGGTATTAAAAAGACTTATCCCACTAACACGAAAACAAAACAAAGTTGAAGTAGTTTTCAGGAAAGCAGCAGATGCGGGTGGAGATATTGATTTCAAGACAACAATGAATAACACTTTAGTAGTAAATAGAAATATTGACGTGTAGAACCGGTGACCCAGACGCACGAACACCGCGTGCAGGCTGCACGCAATTCACAACCAGATTGTATCGCCGTTTTAAAGTAGAGAGCTGCCATTGGCAGAAATCATGGACCTGGAGTTCAGAGAAAGTAGATATATTGTTTAACGAGTTGCAGGAGAAGTGTATAAACGCGAGTGTAGGACGTGAGGTCGGACCCGAGGGCTATGAGTTAGCTATGTGTGGTTCTCTGTGGGTGATGTGATGTAGAATGCAGATGTTGGAGGAAGGGTGAGGAGAGGTGCTAAGTTGTTCAAGTGAGTTCTTTAGGGAGACATTACTCTTGAGATACATCTATGCCACACGATAACTGTCCAAGGGAATAACGGCTACGCATTGGCAAGCAATGGCTAGCTGTGTGGATTGCTTCCTGTTTAGCAACACCTGACAAAAAGTAGACATATAAAGATGCATTGTATGCAAAATGAAGACGTTCACCGACGTTTAAAAAAGGAGGTCGACATTGCACCAGCAATAATCTCTTACGCCTTAGCAGCACGTAAGATTGAAATAGAATTGTTGTAAAACGCGGGTTGTCTTGTCGGGGCATCAGTATCAAATACAGTGGAACCAGGACCGGAGTTTTAAAGGACCACCCGTCATGAACGTGCATCATGCACCAACCTTGATGGCCCCACCGTCGTGCGCCTTCTCCGACGCTGCCGCTTTCATCATCTTGATGGCCATCCAGCCGATCTGCTGGGCGTGGTACTTGCTGGTCTTGTGCAGTCCGCCAGCCACACAGTACGCGTCGCCTATAGTCTCGATCTGTAACACAAATGCATAGTCTCAATATTCAAAATAAACATATAATCTCGTCTCAACTTTCAAAATAAAAATATAGTCTAGGTCACAATTTTCAAAATGCACACATAGTTTTGGTCTCAATCTTCAATATAAACAAATAGTTTCAGTCTCAATCTTCAATACAAGCGCATAGCCTCTACCTGCAACGTAAAAAGTTTACGTCTGTGTCGACATCAATTCCAATGTTTTCAAACGTATTCGTGTTCTGAGGATAGGGCCAGACTTACAGAGCTTCCAACTGCAACTGAAATAATAAACTATTCTAATACTGTTCGTTTCTTTTGGTTAAAACATGAGGTTCAACTAAAATCATCCTTTACCAGTGAATTCAATCTGCGAGACGAACGTCAAGTCGGTGTTGCTGAAGTGTACGACCCACGGTGCTGTGATAAAGTACGTGCAGTGTGTACACACAGTTAATTATTTGTTGTTCAAACAGTATCCGCTACCTACTGATGACTAGCAACTGATGCAACCGATAACGAATATCAGAAGAGAAGAGTGGTTCTTCGATTACTTGACTAATAATATTAGCATTCAACCTTCAAGCATCAAACAACAATTTACTTAAAGAATAACGAAGTGTATAGACAACGTGTTAAACTTTACGAGTCGCATTCATCAATGCTCTGAAGCCAAACGGTGTATCTCGTAAAACCTGCACACTGAGGCTCAATGACGCAGTGAATGCAATAGTCTTGTAACGAGGATACTTTTAGAACTGCCAAATAAAACAAGACATATCTTCTTTTTTTAAACAAATAATGGCGAATCTGAGAGAGCACATGCATATAGCTTCAGACAAACGAACCAAAGTCAGTACCAGACGGATTACTGCAATATTCAGCGCTACGTATATTACAGGTTTCCCCCTGCTGTAAACAGGCAGTGTAATAAGTGAAATATTGTTGAATACTATAAACAACAATTCAAACGAAAACAAGAAAAATAGCAAACAGATGAAACCTAGAATAGTCAGTATCTTACACGACTGTGTATTTGCCTCTTAGTTGATGTATAAAATGTGAACATTTATATTGCGTCAAATCCAGGCTCATAGCAGTCGCTACGATATTACCCCGGTCAGTGGATCAGTATACTCATTGTCCTTCTCAGCTCCCTGGCCAGTATCCAACTCAGACTACGTTTCAAGCCGCCGATAGGTGTATAATCAACATGTCCATATCATCCTTCCGGGTACCAATTCTCTATTGGGTGAACATAGACATTATCGAACTAAGCCACTTGCCTATAAGGTGTCACCACACATCTTTCAGTCTGTGTTTCAATGTGGACCAAGGACATCGCACTCGATATCTCGATGTCCATCACTCCAAGCTTGTAATACGTGTAGTCATGTAGGACCCTTTCGTTAAACGCAGTTTAGGGAACGAGCAACAAATAAACGTGTTCATTACTATTACTGTTCACGGACGGACAGTTACATCCTGTTCCTCAAACTCTGTCCAGGTATTCTGTGAGACTAATTACTCTCCCAACTTATCTAAACAAACACTACTTCTCGAAAATATGACGTAATGCGTGTTTTATTGCTTGCAGCAGTTGTTGAACTGAGATAATGCCTAGGACACCCACTGAATAGCCAAACCAGGCCCGTAAACAACTCTTGTTTGGTATGTTTTGAAATGTGTCGTGTATATCTTTAAGGAACAGACTTTCTACTAACCTCAAGAGAGAATATGCATTGGCCAATGACTAGAGTCTACAATGCTATAAACCCCGGTCCATCGCCTCGTTAAATATGGTAACGTATAAGAGCAGTCAGTGAAACTAGGTTTCAAGGATGAGCGTAATGTATGCATTGCAGAATCCTAAGAATACCATTTCTTTTATACGACTGAAGAGCCTTTTACAATCAATGTCCTAAATATGGTAACCGGCAACGTGAAACATCTATATTTTCTGATCGAAGATTTATTCAGTCGTCTCGTGAGGTGCTAAATAGAAAGTAAGTTTGCCACAGATTATTCGTCTTTAAACTGACTATTGACCTAACAGATCTGTGACGATCGAGGTTTAAACCCACGAGCGCACGGTTCCAATATGGTATTGGATTTCTTCCGACGTCTGCTGTGTAGTCCAACTGTTTAAAGACCATCACGACCCATTAGCCTAGCGCCGTGCCCACGTACACCCCCTACACCACCCTTCTGCGCCCATGTATGTGACATGAAGGCCACAACGGAACTCCACCGGCAACAACCGACCTTGGTTAAATACTGCTGCTTTATCCAAATTATACCCAGTGTAGTAGTAAAGTCCAACGCGCACTGAAATCAGATAAGTCTGGTATAACTACGTGAGGTTTCTGTTCTGATGAGGTTCGGAATGTTCGGTAATTGAAGTTTCGTGTCGAATAAAGTAAATTGCTTGGCATTCTTCTGGTGAACATTTAAATAGGTCAAGTGAGAAATCATCCAAGTAATTGTAACGTATTATTGAAATGCATGATCTATCTCTCTCTCTCTTTCTCTCTCTCTCTCTCTCTCACACACACACACACACGCACACGTTGTTGAAGTTAATGGATCAGAAACTAAGCATTAACGTTATATCGAGTAGAGATTAATACTGTTTGACAGGATTGCATAATAACGAAAGCATGTTATCTATTAATGGACTGTCTGTGCTGTCTTAATACTCTGTCTTCTATGAAGGCTTGATCATCAGGGAACCAATTAACACGCATTCAGACATGACATTTATTGAAAACGTGTATTTATACCAGGACTATCTAGAAATATATTCATGTAGGTGGCATTCATACTGGAGTAAGTTGTGAGTACAAAGTAGACAAATTATAAACTATGAAGACATTCAATAAGTCCATTGAAGTATGGTGTGGTAAAAATTAGAAGTTATGAAAACATTCATTGTCCGTTGGAGTAAGTTGTGAGTACAAGGCAGGCACATACTAAACTACGGAGACATCCATTAAGTCCGTCGCAAAATGCTATGCACATGATAAACTACCGCGAGTAGCATCATGTGTTATGTTATGTGTTACGAAGACGAATCAATCGATTAACTCATAAATCTACATGTGTCATGGAAACGTTCTCCCCAGACTCCTGGTCTTTCAATATTCGTCATTAAGAGGCTGGGTGGTCAGATGTGATATCGGGATGTGTCGTGGGTGGCTATTGACGACACACACACACACACACACACACACGCTCCAGGAAGCCGAGGGTACTCTCTAAGATTGGCCAGACTAAAATCGAAACCTATCCACGATTCAGACCGAAATTCAGGGTTATCGTACACGGGCACAATCCAGGGGACATTCATCAATAAATTGGATGGATGTATTTTCACCGGTTTTCGTCAGCGTCTGAGAGTGGCGTGGGGAACGATGTACAGTACCACAGGTCGCCACATCCGAGAAGACATGGAACCTGGAGACTGTGGGTATTGTCTTCTCAGTAGACATGGAACCTGGAGACTGAGGGTCTCTCCTTCTCAGTAGACTTTCTAATAAACTGACGGCCGTGAGAAAACCGCTTGTCGCCAATACGTAACACAGTAAAACAAAGTATCCAAGATCCTTTTATGGATCACTCCAGTGTCCGAGTAGCACCTACTCATGTTCTAGAGGTTTCCTGAGAGGACACGGAGCTTTCGAGTGATACTTTTGTTCAACTCGACGGAACATAAAATGTCGAGCCGGTATTTCAACATGCTCCAAACCAAACAAAAAAATCATCCTACCTCCAGTACACCCGATGTGCATATGTCCTGCACGTTTTATTATACTGGGGTCGATTCGTAATACGTCTACCTTAGACATTGTTTGCTGTGCAACGCCGTTACTATTGAACATGCGAATACATCCATTTTTGGCAATTGCATGTGTCGTTCCACCGGATCATGAATGTCACGTGGTGTCAAACAGCAAAACTGAATCATGAACACTGCTTGAAGTCATACTGAATAATTAACACCTCGTGACGTAACTTAATCATGAATATGACGTGATGTTACGCTAAATGATTAATACCGCATAACGCGTCATAATGAATCACGAACACCTCTAATTGAAGTCATAATGAACAGCGCGTGACGTGCCTGGATCATGAATAAGACATAAAGGATTCTAGAATGAAGTGTGGAGGCTATATTGTCACGAGCTTCGCAACTCGTGACAATATAGCCTCCGCACTTCACTCGATGACATAAAACATGATATTTGAGAAACGCAGTTAAGTATTCTATTTATTATATACGTCCAATAATTAGAGAGCAGTTGTTTGTTTAGTTAGGATGATGTAAAAAATTCACGTAGAAACGGAAAATGTATTCTCCCTCATCAGCTATGCAGCAACTGAGTAAGCCTCAGTGCATCCCTGTGTACTTTTAACACTGACAGACGTATTGTTTGTATAATTGTTTGTATGAGTCAATTCCATAAAGATTGTATGTACATTAAATGAAAACAAGACTCAGAAAGGGAAAGGATATGTGAGAAATAAATAAATTTTAACGGCGTAGTAATACATTAACAGTTTACTGTTAGAGCAGCGCCATGTTTAGAACGAACGAACGTAAATTCGACAGAGAGTGTCTCTTTAAAACTAGCAACTTTGAAAAGACACGAATGTCCAAACTTCAACAATATCTACGAGTATCATAAACTCTGTGTTCAGATGAATACTCGATCAACCCATGACATCCATCCAACTACAGAGTAATTTATATTTCTAATCCTCAAGCGGGCGCTTTTGCCCTCGTGGCATTGTGACCTGGAATTGATATTTGAATATATTTAGGTGTTCTGTTATAAATTTGAACAAGTGTAAATTTGAACAAGTTTCAACCTATTTTCAGAGAATATTTATTCATGACATTTTAATTTTTTATTAATATTTTTTCTCACATTAAATAAGCTGGTAATAACAGTTTTTCTTGATTACATTTTAGGAAAGTTTAATAGCCCACCTGAAACCATAATTATCTGGTTGGGGGGACATTTTCATCATTCAGCTTTTGTACCAGATGCTTCCTCACACTGTAATTATTAAATGATATCATATTTATTTATAATATATAATTATCATTATGACAGTGTGAATGTACATTAAAAATAATATCAGTAAAGTTTAGTCTTGTGTCCATATACAATTCTGTAAACGAGGAGAACATTTGGTTTGTTACTGATTGATATTTTGAATATTTTAGCATATTCTCAGTTTATAGTTTTATTTACCTGTATGGTGTGATATGAGTGTTGTTTTCAAAACTTCATTTTTTTCATAATAATCATGATGTCGTTTGTTGCGATACAGGCGGTACAGGACGACTGAATCCCGTTCTGGATACTGTCCGAGTCTTTGTCTGCCTCTCATGATCTAGGACTAAGTATTCCTTACCTTCGTCGTCTGTACGTAAGGTAATATCTCCCCACTTTACGGAATGGCATTCTCTAAAACTTCTCAAGCCAAACTGCATGACACAAATCAGCGACATCGTATGGAGACTTTGCGTTGTCTGGTCCAAGTTTTTTCAGTGCATATTCAGTTCGTCAATTTGTTCATCTGTTATGTCTATTGCGGCCATGGGTCTAGTCCCCTTGCCTTCCTTTTTCAAAGATATTTGTTTGAATTTCAATGTTTGCTTCATTTTAAGGTCCTTACCTGTATCTTTTGGGTATCTTTGTATGGACGTTACATACGATCTTAGAGTAACTGGCTCATATTCCTGGCCATCCTTTTTATTTACAGATAGAATTAACTTCCACAGAAGTCCATCAAGTTCCTTCTGTGGTACTGTCCAGATGTCCCGAAATTCCAGATTCAGTTTTTCGTTTTGTATTCAGATTTATCTCGGTACTTACAAAACGGTCCACATCATCAGCATAAACTGTTGAGAATCTTGTTTTTTGTTCTGTTTTGGATTTATCATGCTATTAAGTCAATATTAACTCGAGTGAATAACTCATCTTTGTCAGTGACGCCAGATAAAGGGACAACTTGTACATTACTTTGAGAAAGTAGTCCCGGCAAATTCTAGAGTGACAGTTATATGACTGAGATAAAGGTATATCAGTCACTCTGTAGAGTGACGATATAAACATTTCTCGTCACTGATATATTCCGCTATCCTACTGCCAAGTATATAATAAATGGTGTTACTATTTATCATGAATACTGCGTGACGTCACACTGTATCATGAATACCACGTGTAACATTGTATGACGTTGTCGTGCTAGATTACGAGAACGCGCAGATGGTTTGCGATGACAACATTCATACAGTGTTACCGCAGAGACACCGACGAACCAGTTTGATTTTGGATAACTCTGTACCACACTAGCAAACATGTATCTGACAGAAAGTTATCTTTTCATGATAAGACGGGCTTCAGTTCGTCACGTGATTGTCGATGTTTCCGTGTCAATGGACGTCGGGGTGTGAAGCAGAGTCACGTTACATTCAGGAAGTCGAACTGACGTTCCGGGTGAAATGGTATAGGGAGGAATTTGCCAACAACGTACATCCAGAACGGTGGTCCATCATGTCAATCTGACCTGCTGTTGACCTCGGAACTGGCCTGCATTTCACGAAAGTGTCGTATTGTAGTCCTGGCATAAATCAGTCCGGGGGACATGCCTTTACTATAACAGGAAGTGACGTATACTTCGATCTACACCTAGATCTACGACCGTTTCGTGAAACGCGAGCATGGAGTCCAGAATCTAGTTCAGCAGGCGTATTGCTTCATGCTAACACGGCACCCATGACCTTGGACCTTCGTGTAACTTGTTTCTACCTGACGATATTCCCACAAGAAGACTCAATGCTTTAAAATCGTGATCGCATTATAGATACGCTAATCTCGCGTCCAGAATCTACTTGAGCGGGCGAATTGCCTTCCAAACACCACCACGATGACCTTGGACTTTCCTACCAAGAGTAATGTATTTCTACCCGAGTTTATTTTCCCATATCACAATTGTGATTATAAATAGGTCCACCGACAGTAAACCCTTAATATTTAAAATATGACCTATGAACTGATGAGAAAAGTTTAAAAAATAAGTCCTATTTATATATGCTGCCTTTAGAAAACATCCTAGTAAGTTATTGCCAGAATTCGTTAGTAGAATCAGATTTCGCCAAGTATACTGGTCGCAAGCTTACGAAATTTTGAGTATGATTTCATGATAGACTCAAGTGTTGCGTTGGGATTTGAGTGAAATAGTAAATAAAATAGTTTCATAACTTTGGGCTATAATATATACATTACTATAGCAAAATTGTAAGTAACTAGAGGTTCATAAAAGTCAAGGCGTGCGTCATTATTCACATTTTCTCACATAAACATCCATAGTTTCTCAAAAACCTCATCGGTGTGTGTTGTGTGTGAATGTGTGTGTGTGTGTGTGTGTGTGTATGTGTGTGTGTGTGTGTGTGTGTGTGTGTGTGTGTGTGTGTGTGCAGTACGTATTTTGAATGCCTGTTGCCTTTCTGTATGTTATCTGTCTTCTTGACTATGTCTGTCTGTCTGTCTTCTTGACTGTATGTCTGCCTGTCTCTCAAAGATTTAGGGACTACACCTAGACATCCGATTCTCACCTTGTAGACGTCCAGCTCGCCGCAGTAGTTGTCGAAGTGGGTGTAGAGGGAGTTAAGCATGCTGACAACCTGCATGGGCGTGGCAGTGGAGCAGATAGCTGTGAAGCCGACCAGATCACTGAACAGCATCGTCACGTCGTCAATCTTCATCGGCTCCACGTTCTCGCCTGGGACAGAAACATCGTGGTTAGGGTATTGAATGTACACGTAGTCTATCACGACATGTTCACCCAACGAATGGGGACCCGGTAGGATGAGATAGACATGAGCATGACAAACTTCTAGCGCACCAGTAAAAGGGTTCCCGGCAGGATGAGATATACATGAGAATGATAACCTTCTAGCGCAGCAATAAACGGGTACCCGGTAGGACGAAATAGATATGAGAATAATTTCTAGCGCAGCAATAAACGGGTACCCGGTAGGATGAAATAGACATGAGAATAACTTCTAGCGCAGCAATAAAATTGCACCCGGTAGGATGAGGTAGACATGAGCATGATGACCTTCTAGCGCAGCAGTAAAATGGTACCCGGTAGGATGAGAGGCGTGTGAATGATAACATTCTGGCATAGCATTAAATTGGTACCCGGTAGGATGAGAAATACATGACAATGATAACCTTCTAGCGTATTGAACGGTAACTGAGCTTGTGTTGTATATACACATTATTCCATATAAAGTACTTGTCCAAAAATGCAACAGTTGAAATGCAACGTGAACAACGGTTATTCAGTTATAGTTTCGCTTTTAGAACGGATATCTAACAGGTAAAGAAGAACATCCGAGAAATAAAATAATGCGTTAATTGTTTCGGCTCCGGATGAATCTTGCCATTATGAATTGTAGCCAACCGGTTTAAAGGGCATTGCGGCACATTACATTACGAGAAAGGTTATGCGCACGGAAATAACGACGCGATCAATTACGCACTTCTCTTTTACTACGGTAACATTTTAACGCAATTATTAATTGAGAAGAATAAGAAAACTGATGCTGAAAATACAGAAATAGATCACTAAGGACATGTAAAAGAGCCATTTATCTTTCTTGTTAATGCTAACATGTTCACTTCTTTAGAATTAAAAGTTCATTCTGCCCGAAAGAGTTCTAATTAAAATTAAATGGTATAGTTTCCGTGGATGTTATAGATCTCCTCTCGCTTGTACTAAACGGCATAGCTCCCAAGGTAACATTATCTCCAACCTTAGCCATAGACTACACCATTTCTATGTTGGAGATAAAGTAACTTAGGACGTGGCAGGTATGTGTTCATATTAATGCATTGTACTTGTATAGGAAACCTGGCCCCGAAATTACGAAACCCTTTGAGTACGATTTCATGCGAAAGCTCAATTGGTACATGGGGATTTGTGAATAACACTTTGAGTTGAGCATGGACTCAAACTCAAAAAGGTTTCGTAATCTCGGGGCCAATGCTTCAGGCTGGTAAACTTGCTGTGAACTAGCCATTTATATGTGTAAACTGCATTGCAATAATTATAATGGCTTGCGGTCATTGCTAATAACAGCATCTAGATGCACCACGAACCATCTAGCGATTAACTCAAATCCAGTGTAACGAGGGCATACACATCCATAGTGTTGTAACCGTGTGTGATATGATAGTCTGCTACTGGTCGTCGTCAGAGAGGTTATCCCCAATTGGTTCAGTTGGTAAATCGTTGGGACTTCCAATCCAGTAACTCGGGTTCGAATATCAGCATCGGCACGGTCTTCTGTTGCAGAGTTTCGTGAGTTGATATAGCACTGCCAACAGCGAGGTGTCGTTGTGACGTGAAAGAAAAGTTTACCACGCCGGAAATGGAGACTGATTTGGATGGGTGCGGAGGAGGGTGTACATGGCAGGCACAGTACTTCAACAACGTATCTTAATGTCAATATACAACTATAGCATGCCACTTACAAAAGATCTATTCATTCCTTTTAGACCTGACATTCTTTTTTTTTTTGTATTCCAATGCCAATTATGTTTTATTCATTCGTTACAGAAAGACGCAAACAATCAAAGAAATGCATAACGATTTATCGACCCGGATTACTTTATTATGATCCGCAGTGATTCTAGGCAGTGGTAAAATAACACACGTGTTTATTTTTGTTCTTAGATTGAATTAGAAAGAGTGTAATTCATCGATCATGCATGTAGGAGTGATATGCATACACTCTTGTCAAACAGTGTCCTATCATTCTTTGAAACTGATAACAGATATCTGCGTTAGGACAACACATGGAGGCAGACAGTGGATGTCGGGAATCGTAGAGAACCGATTGACGTGCAGACTCTCTGCTGGAAATATAACCTTAAACTGACATCATCTGTAGAATGTGTTAGATTGATACAAACAAACGAGATGACATTCTAATGGACATCCAGCTGTGTAACGCCCGAGCATGATATTGACAACTAAGGGGGCGGGGGTATATATTATGAAAGAAGGAACATATTTCCTATTGAAATTTGTATTAGTTACAAGTCGTCGCGTATGTGTGAAATATTCCCGCTGCGACGTAAAGCACTAATTCATCATCATTAGTTAAAATACAATTTCTATGACATACTGACCAACACATCGTCGCCTCTAATCCTGCAAGTACATGTAGACATTAGGATGTCCACGCAGCATTCGAGGTCAGTGGTAGCGACAGAGTAAGTGATATTGGAACAGCTCATAACACGAGGTAGGTCAATATCCACCATATAAACTGGTGTCGACATTTCCTTTAGGATTATACTTAAATACAAAGAACACGTTGCGTTAAACTGTGTGCCTGTCCATTGGTTGCACCTTTTCTGAGGTTGCTTTATAACCGCTTTCAAAATTATTTAACTTATAGCACGGCTTGTCAGTTTAGGGCAGGAGGAAACCCACAACATCCGTAGCGCTGATTGTTGCAGTAAACCAGCGAGTACCGGCTAGTACTGACATATGATAGCTGCATTGTCACAGGACAGCGCATCCTATCATTATTGCGTCAGAATGGGAACCTTCGCGAACATTGAACCAGGGGCCTTTGGCTCTGAAATCCAACGTTCAACCCTGCGCTACCACCTGCCCTTCCACAATTGCGCAACATCAAATACGATGTTATTCATACAGAACGAGACAGCTGGGAAAGGGTCGTGTCCTAGCTAAGATAGCATGCCCACCTCTCCACAGCTTCTTGGCGATCTCAGCAGGGAAGATGTCTGTCAGGAGGCTGACGTTCTTCTCCCTCTCGTGGTCCACGGCCTTGCTTCCCTCCATGATGCTAGCCTTCAGCGTCTCCATACGCTTCTTCAAGCCATCCTACAACACAACATATTCACGTCAGTCCGCTTCAAGCCATCCTGTAATAACAATAATAATAACAACAACAACAATAATAATAATAGTAATGGATATTAATAATCCGTAAGATCCACCACCTAGGGCATACTGGATGCGCTACATTATTACCCCAGGATTAGTATGCACTCACTGCTCATTCTCAACACCCTAAGGATCATACAACCCACAGTGCCGTTTCCAGCGCTAGAACATTTTAAATTTAACCATCCACATGACCATCTCATCCTACCGGGTACCCAATCCATGATGGGTGAACAAAGGGGACACCATATGCAACGCTTCAATGCATCCATTAACTACGTTAAAATCCATGCTGGTGTATTAATGATATCCATTGCATATCCGATATGTATTATGTAGGAGTTGCACATCAATTGAAACAGGTGCAGATATGTGTTATTATGTTATTGATGAAACAATGTTTTCCTAAGGCGTATAGTATGATATATAAACATAACAAGATTCAGCATAGCTGTCCGTTGCTACGATACCATTATTACATGATAATAAAGTAGCAACTGAAACAATTGCATTCTCTCTCTATATATATAGACTGGCAAGTTAAACATATACGTATATATCACTCTATTATACACCTCAAATATGAATATCACATGCCATTATCTTAATTTCAAGACAATTTTGTCTACCTTCATTAATATTTAACCGAAATGTAATTGGGTATTTCTAATAGTTTGTACAGTGAGAAATGGCAAGTGACATTCAGTATATGATTAAGTGTTAATTAGATGTACATAGTTTGTAACAAACTAACAAGTGTGGTCTGAAATGTCAGACAGAATACACTCACGTCAGTCCGCGTCAAGCCTAGACATGTATTTATGCTTGTTCGAGTAACGTTTACACCCAGCTGGCCAACTAGCGACGGGTAATCAAAGTCTCAGCAAACGGACACCTTTATTTATTCCTCTGATTTGGTTCCTGGCACGAAGAACGTTCTGAAAGGACGACGTATGTCCTTGGCGCGTTTATCCTAGTATGTGTGGTTGTTTTAAGATCTTGGATGATTGCAGCTAATGTTAACTCTCACATTTGATTGGCGTGGGAGTGGTGGTTTGGTACACGGTCAAATGTCTTACTAAAAGTACTACGTAAGCCTGAATCCTTTTCTTGGTTTTAGCTAGGAATCGTTCCCAAAGCCAACAGTAATATAACTCGTCTGATTGGTAATCAGTCTGGTATGATAGAAGTAACCGATTCGAGGTAACGATAATTTGTTGTTGTCAAACATTCGTCGGTATTGGAATTGTATTAAAGCAGAGTCCGTTTCCGCCATGAACCTTCTTTTAAGTCCAACGCCCACGGCAAGTATAACACGTGTTTAGCTAAACAAACACGTGTTTTCAGTGATTTTGTTTGCCGTGCGTTGACTGTTTAGGACGTGCGCGGTCAGCAGCTCTTTATGTTTATCGAAACACGAAACATGTTTGGCAAAACAATTTTCTTTGTCGTTTGCGTTGGGCTTTAAAGGACATACACAGAGAGCAGAAGAGCCAAGACAGCCCTACCATCAGAGGCTCAGGAAAAACGCACACGTATACTATTGATATCCGTAATTTACTGGGTAACATATATTGATTGACACCCAGTCTACAAGGCATCGGCTTCCATACCACTCGAGTTATTACCCTACTCCAGTGATAACGAATACGGGTTCATAATCATCGCGTCGTAACCTAATATATTGGGCCATCTCCACAATCGTTAACACTGTCAGGGAGATAATCCTCCGCGCATTCTCGGCGTATTGCATCGACTGGCACATCTTGTAGCTGGTCTACCTAAACAATCAGTGAGTACACGCTGCTTTGTACAGACCACAACCTCATCCTACCATTTACAACCAACAATGATTCCCAGCTAAGTTAAATTGCTAATGTGGGGTTCCGTAGATCAATCTTCTCCAGAGATAAATAAATGTTGGCATTGATGTATGGCATTGTAAACACCTGTAGGACCCCCCACCCCCTCCCTCCCAACCCACCCCCACCCACAGGTCCCCAGCGTGAGGGTGACCGGACCACCGCTAAAGGTACACACGGAGTTAGGTGAAGCGTATTTCCATCTCGAGTAGTCTGTTTCCATTGTTTCCGAGTCAGTCAGAATCGGGCAAGCAGGAATTCTTCGCAGCAGGACGAAGTCAATAGACCAGGTTTTGTATCTGCATGTTAAAGACTACCGTTGAAGCAATGATTGGTCTACAACATGCGCGGGCTACTGTATATAGGCGAGGATCTGGATATGTCTAGATGGCCGTGATGTACATGTACTATGTAGGTGAACGCATGCACGAGGAATTCCTTTAAAGTTCAGAGAGATACATATAATGGTAATCTTTCGTAAAGAAATGAGAAGATAAAGGCACCGCCCAGACAAATCAACTACTCTTGCTGTTTGGAGAAGAACGTATGGCAATGAATGCAACCTGGAATCATGACCTAATGGCGAGACAGATGATCAAATGAATTCCAGTAATGAAGTTAATAGACAAACGAAGTTAATTTCTCGACGACCCAGACCCAGACAGATGTTTAGAAGTGTGTCTTGCACAACGATAACTAGTATTGCAAGCCGAGAACTCGACGTAATTCGACGTAACCTCTCGCGTCTGAGAGATCAACTCGGCCGTTCTGAGGTAACCTGTGATTAGGCCTATTCAATAAGGTTATTGCGGTCGAACCGTTTGACGGCGAGGACTGAATGGGTAGAACATTGGCTTTGAATTAAATATGGGTTGTTCTTCCTCTTAAGCCATACTTACAGAGTACCGGAACCATTGCCAGATGCACTATGGTATCACAACTCTAACAACCATCAACAGTTAGTTTGCACTATATATCTATATGTGTAAGCGTGCGTCAGTTTTCTGGGAGTTACGTCTATTATTGAGCCATCCATGTATCGGTATATCTTATACGCGACGGCGTGATTCAATGCAAGTTTGGTTAATAGTGCTCGTGTATACTTTATTCTTGAGACGGAATGTTCACAGATAATACAACACAATTTTAAAGTACATAAAACATACAAGACTATTACAAGATCAATATCTTCACAGTGTCTTCCATCGCCGGACTTGGATAAATATTAACACGGAAACCAATTAACCCCACTACTACAAATGATGGACTTTTACAATTCGAGATATAATATAGCAGTGGTGATATAGCAGTTTTATAAAACTGTTATAGTTCCACATGTAGATGGCTGGTTGGATACACGGCAGAACCGGGAGATTAGATCTCAAGGAAGCCGGGACTCGATTAGCCAGATATAAATACAATTAATAGGATGGCGAGACCCACTACTTATGCATCTATATTTCAACACGCATGCGGAGAAATAAGTGGTAACGTGGTGCAAGCGTACACGCATGCGCACGAATCGATTAGGTGCTCTTTACTCGTTGAGTTTAGGGTTTTATACTATTCTCGTCTGGCAATGTGTCGTCCATGGTATGAACCGATTTCCTGGCATGTACGAGTACATGTTTTAGAATATACTGACAAATTAAATAAAGTATGCATTGGGTCCAAATTGAACGCACAAGTCGTCGACGTTCAACAACGAGAATCACAGATAACCTTATGATCAAACAGAACAAAGTACTATCCCAAACAGACACACGGTTTCCTCGTGAACACCCGGGTCTGATCCTCGACCACCACCTTATCAAGAGCTATCATAATTTGACCACTGTCTTTCAATGGCCACTTTATTGAATTTACAATTACATTAGTAAATCGTGGGTGGTTCGTGTTCAGTACTAGATATGGTATCACAGTTCCAACGGATTGACGTGTTTTAGTAACACGGTAAAAACAAATAGGTGTCCTGTTCCAGGATCCTAACACGATCAGACAGGATCAGGGCAGGACACGTTCACCTCGGGTGTCCTGGTGTATTTTTTAGCATCCATGTTAGATGTCGTGGTCCGGACACTGAGCAGGACACCTAACCGTTGTTGCTGTGGAAATGATTGCTCTCATATTCGTCATATGATCGTCATGTGACATTTATGATGGCGCTGTCATGACAAGTGTTAAACCTTCGAATAGCACGAGAATACATAGACCATTATCACGAAATGCGGGGAATTCCGGATTAATTGTCGCCGATGAAATTGATCCGAAATGAGTGAGTTATTATTGCTTCGCAATCTAATTTGTCAAGTAACGTAACTATAACAGCTTCTAGGCAATGATATAGTGCATGTGGAGAAGATGAACTAAAATTGAACAGTACGGATACAGAAGGATAACGTACATGATAATATACGGCACCTGTGGCGTCATCATAATGGGACCGAATATATTAACAGTTGCTTTACAATAAACACTGTACATACTAATGTAGCCTACATGTATGTAATAAACACTGTACATACTAATGTAGCCTATATGTATGTAATAAACACTGTATATACTAATGTAGCCTACATGTATGTAATAAACACTGTATATACTAATGTAGCCTA
>JAUTBT010036886.1:0-10000 GCA_032361225.1 Lepetodrilus schrolli
GCTGCTGCTGTAGCTGCTGTAGATTCGCCTGTGGCTGCTGCTGTAGCTGCTGTAGATTCGCCTGTGGCTGCTGCTGTAGCTGCTGTAGATTCGTCTGTGGCTGCTGCTGTAGCTGCTGTAGATTCGCCTGTGGCTGCTGCTGTAGCTGCTGTAGATTCGCCTGTGGCTGCTGCTGTGGTCATTGCTTCCGTGGACGTTGTCTCCGCAGGATCATCACTTTCAACGCATTGTTCATTATAGCTATTTTCAGTGATTTCTGAAAGAGATGGGTAGCACTTAAATTTGATTAATTAGCATTTGTACACTACTTGTCTGCGATTAGTGTGAAAACATCCGATCAGCACACTGAAGTTGTATATCCTTATTACACCATATTGGTTAAGAAGTAATCCAGGTTATGAACCATAAGATGGTGTTCTCTACACGTTATACAATGGGATGTATGTCGTATGTATTTTATACTAGCCTGTCTCGGTATTTTGGAGTATTAATACCAACATTTAGTCACAGAGAATTCGAAGACGAGATAAAAACTTATTTTCTTTGAATCGATCGATGCATAAGCTTACCGACACTTTTCGGAATGCAATATTGTTTTAGATTGTATTTTAGAATTTCTTCTTTTGTTGCATTCCTGAGTCCATTTTTGCAGGCACACTTCTTGTCAGTGCACACGAGACTCCCCTGACAGACCAGGTTTTCGCCGTTACACTCTTCGTCAATGGTGCTGTACTTCAAGACCCCGGGGAAGAAGGACGTCTCGCGACATTCGTTGGCATCGGTCATCTCGTAGTTGCTATCGCATTTGCATTGACATTTCGGGTTGCAGAAGCAGATGGAGTTGATTGTTGCGCACACGGATCCGGATGTGCATTCATCGTTTAGATAATGAACTGAAAGTGATATAATATATATACTCGGAGTTTGACGCCGAACGGCGATCTTCAGGCGACTGTTACTTAATATTGAGCATCATACAATATATATATATATTGTTGTTTTTTTCAAAGCAAGAAAATATGTTACTCGCATCCAAGATGGCGTAGAACTCAAATAAAGAGTACTTGTCGATGTGAATTTTAATGTTTAACGGGTATATTTGTATGGACATTTACCGAAACTTCAAGATATAATATGCATTTTTGAATAGTACAATTTTTTAAGAAAACCCCCATTTGGGAATGAGATATTGAGCATCGAAAATTGCGTATGAAGGGTGTAACAATCACGCGATGATTGAGGTAATGGGATACTTAGTTTCAATTGTGTTGTTAGTAACTGCATATCAACTACAAACGCATATTTTTCTACTATTTATCGCCTATGGCCATCCGACATTGAACACACAAGTTCTCTTCTGATCACCACAGTCAAGCAACGTTGGACAGTTATCAAACATTACTAAATTGTTTTTCATATAGCACGTATTAGTAATATTAATGGCATTCTGCATCTACCTGTTTTCCTAATCTTATATTATAACAGATATACACTTTCAGTTACCCGCATCGCTCGCTCGATATCATGATCACTAGTCCGAAATTTTAATTTTAATTTTAAACTGTACGAATTAAAATATGCATGTATCTTGAAGTTTCTGTAGATGAACATATTTAAAAAACAACAACATTAACCATGAAAATTCACATCGATTAAAGCTCTCCATTTGTTGCTCCCGCAAATTTGTTGTTTCCGCCACCTTGTATGTGGGTATCCGTATGCGGTTCTCCCCTGTGATAATGAGTCCATTGAAGTCCCCGATTGCCTTATATAAGAGAGCGCTGTATACAGTTGACATAGTCTCTTAGTAGATACGAGTGCTTCGTTAATAAAAAAAAACGGTGCCTAGACCCACAGGGACCCCGTCAAAATGCCACAACCCGTGAAGTTGCTTCTTTTTATATGTTTTGTTTTTGAATTGGTGTTTAGAGCCGCTTTCAAGATTATTTTATTTATATCATGGCTTGTCAGTTTAGGGCAGGAGGAAAAATCCCAAACAAATGTAGCGCTGAATGTTGCAGTAAACCTGCGAGCACCAGCTGGTACTGACAGACCCGGGATACTAGCTGCATTGCAACGGTACAGACTGCGCATACTATTATAATCGCGTCAGAAAGGCAACTTTCGCGAATATTGATGCAAGACTCCCGGGACAGGATTTGAAACCGGGGCCGCTGGCTCCGAAGTCCAACGTTCTACCATTGCGATACCACATGTCCCCATATAATTTGATGTCATACATCTATATATTAATATTACTATAGATATATTACAATAAAAATTTTAATTATTAAGAGTTCTATATTTACTAATAGGAGATAGCTACGCATCGTCTCTGATAGTTCTTCTGGGTCTGTATTCATAGATCAGTTAAGCAAGTCTAGATTACTAGTATTGGAGAAAAGGGTAAAGAATTCCATGGGATCCTTTCATATAAATATAATACCAATCAATATAAGTTATATATGATTGATTTAATTTAATTAACCCTTTGAGACTATGGATAGTCTAAAAATTACTATCAAAGTTTGTATTAATAAATTATTTTAGCTAAAAGTTCTTTATAAGTACGGACCATGATTTCTTTCTCGATCTGACCGATTTCGATGAAATATTTTGTATAAATATTTTTAGAGGAATAGTTGTAAGGAAATTGCGTGAATGCTGCCTACTTTCCACCCTAGGCCAGGGAAGAGTAGAACTCTTAGCTGTGCATGACTACGTTACCACCGTAGAGACAGGGTAAATGATTTAGATCAAGTGACCTATGCCAATCTAATTAAAATCAGATCTTGTTATAATTAGCTCCTTAAAACTCTTGACCATTCGTTGGTGTCCAAATATTTGAGTGTCAGTTTCGGATCTGATTTTAATGAGATTGGGCCTAGGCAAGATGGCTACCTACCGGAAGTGCAGTCAGTTCTGTCTCTGTTCGCAGTTTTATTCTTGGGACATGAACACTTCTTTGTACACCCAACCTGTTTGCACGTCGACTCGCCCGGGCATTCGTAATCATATAAACAGTCATTCCCAACCGGAACGGGATCTAAATAGATATGTGAGATATATCAAGTTCAAGTTCAAAGTTCATTTATAAGTTCATTGTTTTTTCCATTTTACAACCTATGATGGTACAGGAAATACAATAATACAAATAGATACATATACAAATAAAATACAACGTAATCAATATAAAATAATTATCATATGGAATGTATGTACAAGAATGGGGAAAATTAACCATTCTTAATAGCAGAGTGTATATTAGTTATGATTTTAGACAGATTTTTAAGTTCCTTTACCTTTTTAAATGAAAGAAGACATTCATGTTATACATATTTGGCCATTTATTAAGTATATGAGAGAAGTATCAATTGAAAACATAATCTAAGTTCGTTTCTGTATAGTTTAATTATTTGGGAATTGACAGAAAAGGGATTTTGTACAAGTAATATTTTTAAAGATGGAGTCCGGCACAGAAAGTCCAATATTAACAGTGAATTAAAAAAAGATTCTCCCCATGAACGCCAGAGTCGCATAATTCAGTTTTCTGATCTAAGTAGTCTCCAAAGTAGTACCAAAATCAGAAATAAAAAAGCCATATAATCACGGTTTGTTGACATTTCATGGTCAAACGTATTTGCCTGAAAGTATATAATTTGATTTTTTTACTTTATTATCTGCATGTCCCACTGGTTTTCAATAAATAATACGAAAATAGGAACACATCTGAAAATATTGAAAATCATTGGGACATGTGGAAAATGTAGCATGTTGCCAAATATACTTGTGTAGACAAATCGAATGTACATAATTTCAGGTAAAATAAGTTTGACCATGAAATATATCGAGAAACCGTGATTGTTTGCCTTTAATCCAAAACGTAATAATTAACATAATAATCATCATAATAGGCTAATAATAACAATAATAATAATAATAATAATAATAAATGTTCACATTATTATTATTATTATTATTGCCGGCATTCAGTGTAGATGGTGCACTAATTAAACGCTTTAGATCAGTGCTTTACGTTTACCTACCTCGTGTGGGTATCTCAACACAATCTGTCGTGTTAATAGCTGTGCCTAGGAATACAAAACGAGTACATGCATCATGACGTCTCCTTGAACGTGTTGAACATTGATAATTCATTAAGCAATAGTTAGGGCCTATCCTATGGTACCTTAAGGCCATTATAGACTAGGCGATTTTTATCGCCGCAACAATGTTTCCACAAGTTGCGGCAACATTTGTCTCCTCAACACTTTTCTATACATTATATGCGACCAGGTACGGAACAGAACATGTTCCTATTCAAGGGGATCATTTCGTCGCCGAAACACATGGGAAACAAGCGATTGTTCACTATACACTAGGCAACAAGTATCGCAGCAACACTGTTTGGGCGATACCAAAAAATCGCCTAGTCTATAATGGCCATAACACGCACGTGCAGTTGTACATGTGTACCGTTTCTCCAAACTCTCACATCCAGTATGAGACCATAATAGCGCCCTCGTAAGCGCACGATCCCCATGTATGCCCATGTATGCGAGATCGCTACGAGAGTGTTATTTTCTCTTAGTAGATAAGAGAGCTTCGCCAAACGATACCCTGAACTACTAAACATTTACAGATACATTACCAAAACAAAACAAAACGATCGGCGAATACATTTCAAAGTAGAATCAAGCTCAATGTATAGATAGATAGTTCCATGCTCTCCCGAAAGCCATAACACGTCATATAAAAATAACTGAAGATTGTTTGGTGTTACCGCTATCAGGAGAGAATGAGATAACTCTTACCTATTTCTAATTCTTCTGGAACACATTCCAATGCGTTGGGCAGAGCCGATTGTATGGCATTGGTCCTTGGTTTAAAGTGAGCTTTACACACACAGACACCGTCGGTGCATGTCTGCGTTAGGGCGTCCTGACAAACGGTGGCATCACCGCACTTGTCACCCAGTAAGGCGTACCCCTGTTTGAAGAATGGGTCCTTCCTGCAGCGGATGTTGTCTGTGTGCGGATGACTGCCAATTCCGCATCCGCATTCTTTACCACCGGAATTCGTCAGGCAGACGCCGGACCGACATATTGTGGACTCATCATCGCATGCCTTTCCTAGTTCTCTTACTGCGATTGAAAGACGGCAAGGAGTAGGAGAAAGCTATCTATTGACAATCAGATTTCAAGTTCATCTTCTTAAATACTTGGACAGTCTTTGGACCAGTGTAGGCATATAAAGAGAATATTAAACTCGCTTCCATGTTATACCATTTTTATGAAACGTTCGAGTAAATGGTTTTGGTAATGGTTTTGGTAAACTAGTCGGATACCAAAACTATTCACGAGTTTCATAAAAATGGTATCACATGGAAACGAGTTTAGTGTAATGTATTTATTGCATTACCAACCCTGATATGCAACTAACTTGATCGCAGTTGGTTTTCCATCAGTTTAGACTGTATAGAACACTCCCGTGAATACCTATACTATTATGAGTACAAAGGCTCGACTCCTTGATGCACCACCTTTCATGCGTATTCACAAACAAATATTCCATTGGAGTCAAAGGAATGATGAATTCAAACTTGTTTTAATAACAATAAAATGTGCTAGTGTTTATGAAGTCTTTTAATACTTCAACATATAACAAAATTAGTCGACGTTATCTGTTAGTTCACACCACGAAACCAGCTAAAACTAGTAAAAGTAGTACAACCATATGGCTGAAAAAGTTATATTTGGCTAGTTAGATAATTCAGAACAGTTATGACATACATTATAACCCACTCGGTGTAGTATTCTCTTCCGTCATGTATACGCTAGCTTATTCTGGTTGTAGCCCCTAAATTATTTGCTATTTCGTGTCATGTGTAATTACTCATTAAACAATATGTCCTTCAGATCATTTCTTTCGTAAATAAAATGGTTTCATCGTATTGAGAATCATGCTATCGGTTGATACTAAGATGTCTTGAGGAATGATTGATTGCAGGTGCGTGGAATCGTGCCTATACACATTAATCTGGTGTTTTTGTAATATTCATTTAACAGTTAAAGTGTACCTACTATTCAACTCCCAACCAACTATTTCACACCACCGGTTACCTAATATAATTGAAGATTAATTTACATAGATAACGAACTATTACCTCCAAGACATTTCTTCCCGTCGATAGTGGCGAAGAATCCATCTTTGCAAAGACAAACCTTTTCTCGACAGCCAAATGTCATGCACTGGGCTTTGTCTGGGCATTCAGTGGTAAGATTGCAAGAGGCCAAAACATCTTGTCCTGCAACATAGAATGAACGTACATATCTGCATGGATGGATACCAATATTTGCAACGTTAATCCACACGTGGCATGCTGTACATACGCAGCCAAGCCACGAGATTACGAAACAAGTAAGGCCTACGATTTAATCCTTAACTCAAAGTTTTGTTCACAAATCCCATATAAGATTTTAGCTTGATTATGAAATCGTACTCAAAAGGTTTCGTAATCATTGGTTCAAGTTGCGTGGCTTGCTGAATATCCCATAATATATATAGAGTATCACATATGAGTATATGTTCATAATTACTAAATTTATTAAACAAGTTTGCAAAACTGATATTAATTTAATAGAAAATATAATATTTGTAGTTGTAATACTTGTGTTCTGTGTAATTGCAATGATCGTACAGTGTGCTTGTAATTGCAATGGTTGTATATTGTGTAATCATTGCAATGAAAAGAGTAATCTGTTTAGCTGTAATACAAATGTAATTTAAACTATTGTATAACTGCACAATATGTAAATATAATGTTTATAGTACTTGCAATGATTACATGCCATACATTAGTAAATAATAATGTACATATTCTGACTGTAGCACATAATATTATTATGACTGTAGGTATATGAGATCTCTCTCTCTCTCTTTCTCTCTCTCTCTCTCTCTCTCTCTCTCTCTCTCTCTCTCTCTCTCTCTCTCTCTTATCGGCGAATACGAGAACTTCTAAATCTCCATTGGGTGTTGTTACGTAAGTGTGACTTACCTGCGCTGTATGCTACGAATAGAGTCAGTAAAATCGATACAGTCGCCTGAATACCCATCGTGGCACCTGAAAACGACAGAACTGTTACGAATTTGAGAAGAAATAAATATTACACACTTGTCGAATAAGTAAATATTACATATGCGCATCTACGTGTATATTGTTGTATAGTATTTTATAATAAGAATGTAATCATAGTTGACATATTCTGGGCCGTTTACTTTCTTATTATGTAATTGTATTCTTTAAAGCGATTTGAATTTCACTTTGAATAAGAACGAAATATGGATTCGCCAACGTTATTTCTGAGAAACAAAATTACGAAATATGGGATTCACCAACGTTATTTCTGAAAAACAAAATTACGGAATATGGGATTTACCAACGTTATTTCTGAGAAACAAAATTACGAAATTTGAAAAGTAAGCATATTAGCCAAAGCTCGAAATGTTTTGCTCCATACACAAAAGTCGCTTAGGCCTATATGTGTAGACATCTCGGGAGTCATAGATGCTATTTAAAAACAAAAATGAAACGATGGTAGTTCTATTTCTATATAGTATGCCAGCTGAATTAACTGTTAAATGTACACGTGTTGTTAGTCCAGACATCTAGAAAGTCTATTGCATCATATGACGAATGCTTTGAGCGAGGACCTTTGTCTCAATATTAGCGGATAGCAGAAGCAGTATGGAGACGAAGCAACTTTGTCTAGCGTTAAAATTAGTATTATTGTGTTTTTTTTAATTGAAGTTTAGAGTCGCTTTCAAGATTCTTTCACTTATATTACGACTTGTCAGTTTTAGGGCAGGAGGAAACCCGCAACATCCGTAGCGCTGAATGTTGCAGTAAACCTGCGAGCATCGGCTGGTACTGACAAGACCAAGGATGATAACTGCATTGCCACTCTACAGACAGCGTATCCTATCAATATTGCGTCAGAAAGGTAACTTTCGCGAGCATTGATGCCGGACCCCCGGGGCGGGATTTGAACCTGGAACCTTTGGCTCGGAAGTCCAACGTTCTACCACTGCGCTACCACTCGCCCTAGCGTTATAATAGTTTAACCAATAAAACAGGCAAGCTGATCATGAGAGCGATTAACCATGATCCATATTGCGAAATATGTACGCGGTGAGCCTACGTTAAATTCTTAGCACTGTTGTATATATTCTATCTCCATGCAGTCATTTCCGCAACAGAACTTCAATTGGACTAAACATATACAATATTGCAAAAGACTATCGTCGATAGATATTAATGTTATTATAAACGGTGTGAATTTCAGTTTAGATTAGTTTGCCTTATGATGCACTATTTATAGAATAAAGACGAAAACATAAAATATGTTATGGCATGGGATAATAGTGATGTTATAATAAATTGTGATTTAACCCTTTCCCTGCTGAGTTAATGCAGCTTTCCATTCAGTATAACGATCATAACACGACTTGTGAGATAAAGGTATGGTCAATATACGAATGGTTTAAACGAATCCATTTCCGTGTCTTCAAGTGTGTCCACATATTTGATCAAAGACATTTACTAATTGCTTGTTGTAATATCGATTTTAAAAGCATACAATCACATACAAACATATTTTACAAGAAAGTATGTACATTTGATCTGTCTAGACTTTAATGAAAATAAGTCTTTACCAAACCAAATTATAAACACGACTTATTAAAGAAATCTAAAATTACAATATTTTCTTGGACATTACATCAAGTGTATATTGGGTTGTTGTTTTTTGGACATTATTCGAAAAGTATAAATTGAAAACGAATACAAAATGACATACCTGAAATATCACCTTGCCACTCGTATAAAATTCGACACTTTCTATAGAGCTTCGTCTTCGTGTGTATAAATGAAAAAAAGCCGAGAGGGAAGCAGTATATAGAATCCCACCAAAAACCGCACCCATCCGAGAGTGTTTGTACAATGTGCAAAATACATAGGTTACACTGCAGGAAGAATCATAGGGGTAATATTTGCCTCACGCCTAGTTTTCATTGACATTGATCTTTCTTTACTCAATATAACCGTATCTCCTTCTGCAAACAAGACATGGGACATCTTTTTGGGGAATATGGAGTTGGATTACGGCAGTATATTTTTAGACGGGTATATAGATCAAATCTGTCAAGAAAATGCGTTTAATGTACATGTATTACATCAACTGTTCATGTGTGCACTCACCGAGTAGATTGAACATATTTCAAAGTGATCAATCTTTATTTTATATATATTAATATAATTTATCAATAAGTATATAGATCCGAAAACTTGACAAACAATAAGATGAGGGTTCTTGTTTTAAATGTGATGAACGTACAACCTTTGTAGAAACAGATACTATGCCAATGTGAAAGGACAGCCTTTAAATGATTCTCGTCATCAAGAATGCACTGGACTCGCTTGAAAGCGCCAGTGTATCGTTTCCCCCATTAACTAACGTTAATTAATAGTAGAAATTAATTAAACACTTTTATCGTTGCAATACTTGAGAATTTGTTTTGTTAAAACTATTATAGCGGTAAAGGTTGTTCGTACAACCAGACTTCTATTTATAGCGCGTCGTAAAAATGTGACTTAAAATCAGGTGTAGCTACAACTGTTGTAAGCAACGTGGCCCAGGCATGCTTCCTCGGGCAAGCAACAGTCATTATGATCTTCGCCATTAATCATTGGAGTACATCAGTTGCATTATCATACAGTTTCAAAAAACAATTAGTGGCAATCCTTCTTATTAGCAAATGATTATGACATCGATTCCCTTTATGATTCCCCATTAATTTCTATGGATATTTAAATTGTAATTAATCGCATATTTTAATTTTTATTTTTTAAAATTTTTTATTGTCATAACACTCCTCCATTTTTTACATTATTTAAATAGCTGGAACATTGAAGCATACTTATAGATTCGTCCAAATCACG
>JAUTBT010036886.1:12500-17860 GCA_032361225.1 Lepetodrilus schrolli
GTAGAGTGTGTACCAAATACAAGTTGCTGTTCAGCAAAATGTTTCTTTTTCAAAACACAGCCTAACAATGACAATATCATCATGGCCATTGTCTTGTCCTTCAATGAACGTCATAGAAGTCATTTGAATTTCAAAACAGCCAAAAACGTTATTTTACAGATGAACGCCGTGAATATAAATCATTGGAGTAACATTAATAGTGCCAAGTTGATGAAAATCTATCCTATAAGTATTTCATACATAGCAAAAAAATGTTAGGTGTCCTGTTATAGGTGTCCTGTTATAGGTGTCCGGGTCAGGGGCTAACGTACGTGGATGCTCAAAAATAAACCAGGATCGACCCAATGTGAAAGTGTACTGCCAGGATCCTGTTAGGATGTTGTTAGAATCCTGGAACAGGACATCTAACTTTTTCTTTTTTTCCCCCCTGTGATATATTTTCATAATAAATATTTCCATGTTATTATAACTTGATAACATTATGGCATTATGTATTTTCAGCATGCAGGGGCTACTCCGATATCCTAATCATAATGGACGACTCCGACAGTACGAAGCGTAATGACCCCGGCAATCTGGATACCGTTATCTACGCCCCGGGGGTGGTCAGTTTCATCGATAACTTCATCAAAAACGCCGATTTAACCACCGTCCGAATAGGGCTCCAGGCCTTCAGTAAGACCTCTCGGGTAGTATGCGAATTCACATCCGACTCTGCGGCTCTCAACTCGGCCATGTCCGGTTTCGCTCCGGAGTACCGTGCCTCCGACCTTTCTGTAAGCATGTCTAGCGTCCGTGCGACCTTCGACAACAGCGGGCGTCTCGGGGCCGGCCATTACGTCATCGTGCTCATTGACGGAAGTTCCGACAACGCCGACACTGCGGCGGCCGAGGCGGCGCTAATTGAAGGTTCCGGTATCGACGTTGTCGTCATAGCCTTCGGGAATTCCATATCAGATAGCGAATTGGTGTCCTTTTCTAAAAGCGCCAACGACCTTTTCAAGGTCACCGATGACAACGAGATGTCGTATCTTCAGACCAACGTTAGTGATAAGGTGTGCTCAGGTGATATATCTATCTCCATTACAATTATGATTTTTTAAAGTGACCTCAATAACGTTATTGACAAGCAATTACAATATTATATAATGAATTTCGGGAGTTATTGACAAGCATTTACAATATTATATAATGAATTTCGGGAGTTATTGACACGCATTTACAATGCTATATAATGAATTTCGGGAGTTTTCAGGTGATATGCCTTTGACATAATTAATCTTGAATTTATTTTTAATGAACTCTCCTGTGTTTTAATAACGAAATTGACAAGGCAATAACATATTCTGCTAACACAAATATACATCTCGATGCATAGTTGAATGTAATAATCAATACAGCAACAGGTGCGTGGTTTACAATGTGTGTGCTATTAAACATGTCCCGTCTCGTGCAAAGCGCCCAAAAAAATGAGACGCAACTTTAACATGAAAAAGAAAATGTAAACAAAATTTCATAATATTCATTCCGTTATAGAGCCAGGAAGTCAATGTATATACATTAAAACTATGAATAAAGTCTGAAACTGCACAAGAGGTTTAAACATTATTCTCAGTTTAGAAAGAAACCCGCAACATCCGTAGCGCTGATTGCGAGCACTGGCTGGTACTGACGGACCATAAGGATTATAACTGCATTGCAATAGTATAGACAGCACATCCTATGTCAAACATTACTACACCAACATGTGTTTATGGCTTACAATGTGTATGCTATCATTATTTTACAGATCCCTGTGCACCCTATTCAACTTCTTCTTTGGGACTATTCAGATTTCCGGGAAACTGTGCCAGATTTCTCCACATTGCTCCTCTAACGGCGACAACTAATCAATGTCATTTCAAGCATTGTAGTTGGACAACAATGTGGGAAGATACTTTCAAAACCTGCACGTTTCCGCGTCTGTCTCCGTGCGGTAAGTATTAACCCAAATAATAGAATGAGATCAATCCTTCCAGTCCCGATGGTACTCTTGTACTGATTTGCGTAAATCAAAGGCAGCCTTACTTCCAGCCTAAGACACAGATTACACCATTGCTAAGGTTGGAGTTAACGTTACCGGTATCTTACAGTTACGTCGTTTTGTACAAGATACACCTGTAATCCTCGAAACACTGACTCATTGACTGATGTTTAATACGATACCTAACGCCTCCGAGGTACTATGTATGGAGGCACTTATAGACCTGCTGGATTGTGTTCCATAGAACGATCGTAGCACTACGAAAATCGTAACTCTCATACTTTTACATGGAGCTACGTCTTTCGTAGCGCCGCGATCGTTCTGTGAAACTGGCGTCTGGATCCTGTTCCACAAAACAATCGTGGCACTACGAAAGTCGTAACCATAACATTACGTGTACATGCCCACTAATACAGGAGTTAGGACTCGCAGCGCTACGATCGTTCTATGTGGCATGCCAGTTTGAAAACCTTCACGTTTCCGCGTCTGTCTGCGTGTGGTTAAGTATTAACCCGGACCTAAAGAATGAGATTTAATTTTCCCAAGTCTCTCCTGTGCGAAACGACGTAACTTTTATAGCGTAACATTAAGTCTAACCTTAGCCATAAACCATATACACCATTGCTAAGGCTGGAATTAATTAGGGTTACTCTAGAATTACGCCGTTTCGTACAGGAGACCTTGACCGTCAGACAGATCTATTAATTATACTAGCTCCAGTCAAGGGACCGTTGTTCAGGCCCCTATACTGTTCCAAGGAAGAATCGTAGCGCTACGAGAGTCGTAATTCATTAGCAACTCCATGCTAACGTAGAATAGTTACGACTCTCGTAGCGCTATGATTGTTCTTTGGAACGGGCTCCAGAAAGGTTGTAGCTATAAATGATTGTAAGTCAAATTTCATGGACCCGCGAAAAGTGTAATTCCATTGCGTTACACACTATTATCGCTACAGTACTTGATAATTTGATTAGCTAAAACTACTGTAACGATAAAAATGGTTCGTGCAACCAGACTTACATTTGTAAGTCCTAAGATTTTACTTACAATCAGTTGTAACTACAACTGTTCTGTGGAATGTGGCACTGATCGTTGATTTATTCCCTCATCCTTTACACATTTCAGAACAAAACAGAACAGAACCTACATATTCACTGAGGCCGAGATCGAATCTCAGCATTATGAGGCACACAAACATAAATTTAAAAAAGGAACATCGTAATTGCGGGCAGGAATTTGCTCAATCTCATTAAAACAGATCCGAATCTGACTCGGATATTTAAACGATCGCTGTTTGAACAATAGAATGTCAAAATGTTCAAAGAGCAAAACGAGATCTGATATTAATTAGATTGGGATTTGCTAGGAAGTTTTTTTCTCTTCAGATCCATGCAGAGGGCAGACCAATGGACGCATGTCCACCTACGACATCTTCTGCAACTCTTACTGGGAATGTCAGGGTGGCGTTTCCGTGGCCAGATGCTGTGGCAGAGGTTATATGTACGTCCAAGGACATGGTTGTCTGGTGGATGACACCGGCTCGTGTACAGAATCCTGTTTGTAAATAGACTTAACCTGTCTGCAAAGTAGATAGTCCTTGTCAAAGGCGGTTCTTGACAATTGTTTCGATTTTTAATGATTTTTTTTCAAAATAAAGAAAAAGAAATGCCACGAAATTTCTTTGCAATTTAGAAAAGATAGGTTAAATATAATTTTAAACAATTGCCACGAAACGTCTCTGACAAGGATTACGAGGTAAAGTGACCAGTTTCCGAGTTTACAAAACGTTTTTGAGTACAAACTCATTCTCAACTCAGTTTTGTTCACAAATCCCTATAGGCTATAACATTTGAGCTTGTGTATGAAATCGTACACAAAAGAATTTCGCAATGTCGGGGCCGGAAATCAATGCATATGACGTGACTCCGTCATGAAATATGCGGCCAAGATGTTATTTATTAATGACAATACTGTACAGCATATACATACATCTCACCCTCGTGTATTTTGATATAGTTGTTATCCTACTCGTTGATAAAAGTAGTTTACTTTTATCAACGAGTAGGATAACAACGATATCAAAACACACGAGGGTGAGATTCTATGTATCATCCAATATCATTCTTAAGTCATTTCAGCAGTTTTTACTGAAACATTTGCAGTGATATCTCCTAGAATACATCTATGTTAACTACTGCATATAATTATCTTCTCTCAGAGCTAGTATTGTTATATATTGATAAATTGTTATATATGAAACTTATTTGAATAAACTAGTAATATTTAAATTGTATTAGAATTATAGATAACTACCCACCCTCTCTCTCGCTCTCGCTCTCTCTCTCTCTCTCTCTCTCTCTCTCTCCATATATCATTTACATATCTGGCAATAAGAAGCTCAATATTATTTACGGCATGCGAATAGTAATGCTACCATTGAAACTGATAACAATTTGAAACATGTAAATTCCAATTGGCCAAAGGTTGTAAGCCATTTCCACTGGAGATGACATTACGCTATAATGACTGCAATGTTTGGAGCAAACATATCTGAAAACGTTTTCATGATATTTAGAGATATTAAACCTTCGAAGATGAAAAAGGTGGATTTAATTGCCAAGGAATTTATTAGGAAAATGTCAAACATAAAATCGATTTTGCTTTGCTCTAACGTCTGAAAAGTGCACCTTGTTGATCCTTGTTGAACCCTGTTGCATCTTGTTGCACTCAAACATCGAATTATTTTAGCAATTATTTTTTTTAATGCCTTCCAATATTCGCATCATCATACAGCCGCAACCAAAGTTTATATACCCTTCTATATTTATCAAAAATATCATCCAATGGTGTGGTGGGAAATAAGAAAACAATGTGTCCAAGTCACTGCCAGTCCACAGAACGATGCTCCATTGCCGAGAACATCCTGGTGGAGATGAATGAAAACAGGGCGTGAGGTAAATATGTTCTCTGAGATTATATGTCCACCCGTGTACACCAGTGCAAACATACCATCACAGGGCGGGGCCAACAGTATATTCGTACTTTCCTCACGACTTGTCCAGACTTTACAACCATCTCCTGACGTCTAATATACTTAGTCGTGGAACTGACGGGGTAAGCTAAACAAACGATATTTGGGAAAACATGTTAAGTACTGTTAATTAATAATTTTAAAAAAAACTAAATTCAGAATAATCAGAATTACGTATATAAACAATTTATTCCAATAGTATTTTATTCCAAATGTCTAACGGGGTGTAACAAGTGTGTGTGTGTGTGTGTGTGTGTGTGTGTGTGTGTGTGTGTGTGTGTGTGTGTGTGTGTGTGTGTGTGTGTG